>VDFB02373618.1:0-12617 GCA_007258455.2 Sequoia sempervirens
ATAAATGCATGAGAACCTCAAATTGTAAACAACTCTAGCAAGAAAATGATTATAGAAAACACGAGCACAAAAACATATGCATACACTAGAAAAAAAAACATACATAGAAGATCATTTTCAATTTTTGGAACTATGCTATTTGTTGTGAATTGGGTGACTTATAAACTAGCTTATGAAATCATGCATTGAAAACTTATTATCAGATATCATAGTTTGTCACAATAAGATTTTTTATTTTTTTTTCACATTGGCCATATGTATATTCACTTGATTACAACTACGAAAACAATGCTCTACTTGAAGTTATCTCACAAAAATCCAAGTTTGGAAGAATCAAAACCCTTATCTAGCAAAATTGGCTGCTACAAGAAAATGAGATGAAGTCTCATGCTTAGTTATGTGATTCAAAACAAAGGGCCTTTTTCCTCATTGGCCTTATATGGACTCCAGTATATATAGTAGATCAAAAGCCTTGTATAACATGAAAAATTGGGATTAGACTTGTGGAAACATCAAGTCAGTTCCAAAGGCAGGAACCTTATGGTAGCTGTGGGAACACTTTTTAGATCATTGAAGGTAAGAGTTCAACTTATAATGCACATAACTAAGCTGACCCCTATGTACTGCCACGGAGTCACCTGAAGTTGGGGGTTATGACCACCCCATTTTTTGTACCATTTGTATCAAGAAATTTATTGTAACATTTATACAATGAAATTGCTATGTAGTGGTAATGAAGGCACTAAAAAGAGTTTGAACATTGTCAAAATCCACTCATCACACAAAGGCAACGTACGACTGTTATGCTAGGTTGTGGCCTAAAAACTTAGGAGTACTCGGTTCAAAAATCTTTAAACACATGCAAACCTAGAAGAATAATTCATATATAGACACATGGTGAAACATCATTTGTGTGGTGAGCTCACAAATCTAATTGTCTAAATGCATAGCCTAAGACATGCTTTAAATGAGAATTCTTTGGGGACAAAATTTAGATAAAATATAATAAATGGAGAATACATGAAAAATATGAAACTAGATGAAGGCATAAATAAAATAAATCACATGACCCGGGCCAAGAAATTCAAAACAACATGACCCAAGGAAATAATATAAGAAAATTCATGACAAGAAATATATCTTTGATTGGTTATTTATGTGACTCATGTTCATTCAAAGTTATTCGGGTAATAGTACCGGTACATGAAGTTAGCGGAGATCACAAAAGTGTTGAATGATCCATTATATTGATCCATATACATATGGTCCATATAAATGAAGCAACAACTCTCGGATATCAAAATCTTATTATTTAAGAAGAATAAAAAACGAAATTTTATCGATTTCACCAATTTCTTCGGTCTGATTATCACTATTTATAAATCTAGATTTGATTAGAAGGAAAAGTTATATTTATTTGTTTCTTTCACAAAGCGGTACAACATATTATTCAAGTAAGTCACCTAATTTGGGAAGATAGATAGCTAATAAGTTGCCTCATTACTCTTAAGCTAATAGTGATGAATTCTATTATTACCAATTTTTATCTATCACATATGCTTTTGTTTAGTAGATTTTTAGATGGAAATGGGAAGAGACAATAAGATAGAATCTATGCCTATTATTAATAAAAATAATACAAGAAAAGAAACACGCACAATGTACATAGACGAAGAATCTTTTAGGAAAATCAGATAGTAATAGAAGTTCTTCCCTTTATTGACCCTATAGAGATAGCAATGCAAGGGCTACGAAATCATGAGATGGAACATCAATATCAGCTAACAAAACTTCGGAATGAATAATAGTTCATATGCATATCTCACTCAAAGAAAGTTTAAGTAATGGATTGGTCGCTCATATTATAGGGTTATTTTTCAAAGCTTAGATTTGTATTTTTATGATTTTCAAAGATCAAAATTTGTTTCTTTAAGATTAATTGCAGCTCACAAAATTGTTTATAGTATAAGACAATTGAAAACAATCTTAATACTTGGTAACCTCATTTGGGCATTAGTTAGCATGCAAGAACATTCAAAATCAAACTAAAATATTTACAACATTAAGATGACTAATATTTTCACTCTCACAGAGTAGTGCCGAACATATTGGTTTCTATATTTTTTTGCAAAAAAACCACCTACCTCTAAGCAATAAAGGCCTCTACATTTGAGTGCGCCACCATGCTATACAATAAATCACACCACTCATATATACCTACAATTTCAGAGTCACTGATTAGATAACTTTTTAACTGCACTAAATTAATGCAGAGCCAGGGTGTAGACAAAACCAATAAAGAATATTGTTTAAATTAGTACTTTGTAAAATCTTCAACAAACATACTAAATTCATGGGGAAGGTTGTATCTGACAAATACTAATATGTTTCTCCTTTGTAATACTTGTGGATAGTGTAGATTTAACGACAACATCAAACAATAATGATTTCTATTGCTAGTTGTCCAGCAATAATTGTTTCCATTGTTACTGCCAGTGGTATATAATTTAACTTTTGGGCCTTTTTAGATACCTCGATAGAAAGCATGTTGATGTGGCCTTGAAATTTGAGAATGATTTGAAATTTTCACATAAAACTTTGCAAAGCGCGAAGTTAGGATGACCCACGATAAGCCCCTCTCCCTTACTTTTCAAAAAGCATAATGTATTATTGGAAAAGTATATCATTCATTATTTAAAGTAATGTACAAAGATATGGTAGTTAAATTCTACAAGAAAACATTGTGATTCGTGGACATAGAATGCTAAAAGATATCATTGTTAAAGAGGGGTAGAGAAGATATTCCTAACTAATTGTAAAAGAGGATAGACGTACAAATTGACCCCAGACCATAAGAGAGAAAGCACGTAAAAAGAAGGAGCTGGCTATGCAGCCTACAAAATGGAATGGCCATGCCATGGGCTGCCATGGCATTCCCACCGTGCAATTAGACTTTGTACCATCCTTTTTTCCATTTAACTGTTTCTCAGTGTGTGTGCTACAGGTGGAATTTAATTCTTTTTAATGAGTTACAACCTTCATACTTGGCAATGAGTTGCTTTTCAAAAAACATTGCATGTAAAATGCATAGCCTACAAAGAGAGAATTATGGTATATCATGTTGATGTGCTTGCATCAATCAAAGAACCTAGCTAATAAAAGTAATCAACAAAGTAATGAATAAAATAGAATTATGGTTATGCAAAAAAAAATATGTGAATATATAATAAAGCATAGGTAGAGGACTAAGGTGTTCCTCATAGGCATGTACCCGTTTAACATCCTCTAATGAGGCAGCTGCATCTCCCAAAACAACATAGGAGGTCTTGGGAGAGCCTTGTATGATGCAAACATTGTCCAAGTACTATACATCTGTAAACATGGAAACCATTTATGGTAGTAATATTAGGTCATGCACCAAAATACAGGAAGAACTATCTCTACCTCTATGTTAAGGTTATACGGATAAGGTTGAATTTGAGCACTACAATTTAAAACTATTCAAAGTCATAAACATTCGTAGAACACAAGCTCTCTTGGGAATCACTACAATTTGAAATTGAATCATTCGACCACACTTAACAAGATCCAAAATCACCATACAAAATTAACAAAGATACAGGAAAAAGAGAATTTAAACTACGATTCTATGAAGAGTAGAAAATTTAAAAGGAACTACTCCAATGCACAGTCTAAACATGGCTAAATAAGTTGGAAAGAATACATTCCTTCAATGTATGCACTTAAAGTACTATATTGAGTAGTAGTGCGCTCTAAGGTAACAACATTCCCCAAACATGTGATAACATGGAAGGTGCCCTACATGGAAGAGAAGGATGAATTAGGACCTAATAATCAACCACAATATACCTTAATACCATAATTGGACCACAAAACTATTTGGACATTATGCTTGCCTTGGGATCTTTCTTGACCAAGTTGCAGAGTTTTACCTTTGTGCTAGGAGACCTATTTTGACTAAGACTCATAGGAGTGTACAAATTTGTGGTGTTATAATGACAAATACATTCATCAATGGGAAAAATATTCAATTATATGCATAAATGTCCTTTTCAAATACAATGGCCATCTTCAACTTCTCTTCTTTTGCAATGCTAATGTGGTTGTAACATAGAAATCTAGCTTACCGTTGATAAATTTCATTCCCAGCCATTTTTTATAAGGTCTAATCTATAAATGTTATAGAGAAATTAACATGTCTGAATCTGAGGACCATGTTCTTCTGAGTAAGCATTATGGGTGAAAGCCAATCACATCTCTCTCTGTCTTGAAGATAATTCATGCATCTATCATCTTCTTAATCTCTTACTGTGCTTGTTACACATAATGTGGCTTCACGTTATTACAGCTTATAACTAGAATGACTCCAAGAACAAGTTCAATGGATGGATTGTAGATCACATGCGTCAATGTGAACAAATCATTATACTTCTTGAATAATTTGATTGCAACCAATATCAGACTAGAGTGACAGTCAACTCCATTGCATATGATCTTGTACTCGAGCAGAGTCCCTAAGCTTATCTCCATTACAGATGAGGACTCATACTTCAGTTTTGGGTTGCCTGGCGAGCAACCACTTCTGGGGTGGATTTTCATGTAGACCCATTTGATAGAAGATGTAGGATTTTGTTTACTCGTGATCAGGTTTTTACTCTTGGTGAAGGTTGCCACAGGTATATGGATACGGTAATAAAATGTGAATTTTTGATTGAGTTTCTTGTGAGAGACATTAGGGATGTGAGGTTTCTTAATGAGAGGGACTTTGGTTATGCTGCTGCAACTTTGGGTGCCTCCATGGATGTATGTTATAGGACTGCAGATGATGATATCTATGTACACCCGATCCATGGATTAGAACCTTAGACTTTTCTCCGAACAATGCCCTTTGCAGGTGCTTGGTGTACAGGGTTTTGCTATCTCCTTATAATAGGTCACACCATGGAAAAACCAAAGTATATTTCAAAACCTTACTGTTTGGGGTGGTTAGAAAATTTCCTAGACGGGGACTCTGAATGAACCTTCGGTTTGCTACAGAGAAATTCACTTCGATACCATGTACTTCTTAAATGCTCTTGTGCATAGGGGCATTTGTCAATTACCATGGAATTAACCCCAGGTTCTATGATATGTTGAAACCCTGCAATCACACCCACGAGCTGTCCACAATGGCACTATGGCTTTTTGCTGTTGCCTACATAACTATTTGATGTATTTACAAGGCTTCGTCTGTGATTGATTGGATATCAAGAACCCCAAAGCTTCAAAAACCAAAGATTGCAAGAGGGAAAAGGAAGTTGAAATTGAGGATACACTAGTTTAGAAATATTAAATTTATTTAAAACAGCAATAATGAGCATAAAAATAGAAAAACGACATAACACAATATGTTGGAAATTACATTATGTGTTATAATCGAGGACCGGTTTAAAGTAGAGAGTTACCCCTTTTTCAGCATTATATTCCTTGAATGCTGTAATGAAAGACTAAAATAAATACATCATTAATGTGCAAGTGGCCATTGAGCTCAAATGCGCCCAGGAAGCTAAATATAAACTTTCTTAGGAATGCGTTAATGGTATTATTCAATAATTAAAAATAAAGAAATATTCTGAGCCAATTTTTTTTTTTTTTTTATTGCAAGTTACAAACAATACGCACCTGTTAAGGTTAGCTCTAAACCAAAACGATGTTGAAGCAACTCTAACGAGAATGTACACCAGGATCCCGATGTGGGCAAGGTGTGAGCATTGGTCAGAGGATCTTAATCAAAATGCTTATGCAAGAACTCTAACCAAGAATGGCGCCGATGATGGCGAGCATATGGTTAGAGGGTCTTCTACACTAAGTACTGAAAGGGAACTCAACACCAAGTATGTGCTACCCAATCCAGTATGGAGTTGAGGCGACCATATGGCGGAGTATTACAAATTACAATGCTTGAAAGAAATGACTAGAATGCTTGAAAGTATTCGACACCCAAAATGTGCTTTCTAACCCGGAGTGGGAAAGGAGCTACCATAGGGCGGAGATGTAAGATATTACAAAACAATTACAAAATGTAAAGCATGAGTGTTACAAATCATGAAAAAACAGGATTAAAGAACTGCTGTCAGTACTACTGCCAACTTACAATAATTATGAATCCCTGCAAGATCAATATTAGAGCTCTTCAAAATTGTTGCAACAACAAGGAACCTTTTACAAAGCCTTTAATGATTTCTTAACTCCGATCCAAGGAAGAAAATGCAGATTTCTTAAATCTGGTTATGACAGACCTGCACTTAAAATAAATAACCAGCAACACAGAAATTCAATGAATAGCTCAAAACTCCCTCAACTCTCACTCAAATTGTCTCAAATCTGATGCAATAGACCCTCAAAATGATGGCGCCTAACTTAGTAATAAGAAATGGCATCTAAAAATGGTTATTAATTACTGACATGAATCCCAAGGCACTCCAGAAAGTACGACCTTCAAGGAATGACGAATTTGCATTATAAAATCATAAACTTCGTATTAAAATCTGCAAATATTCATGAAGGGGCGCCTCCAACAGGGAAACACAATGAGACAATACCTAGAATGAGAATGTTTAAGATTTGAGACTTGTGAGCAAAAATATACATTCAGCAGTCATGACCAGCAACTCTGGAATTGACAGAAAATGATAAAACTCAACTACGAAGGATAGGAAACCAACTATAACTGAAAAGACAAATCAATAACACTCAAACCTCTCAACTAGTTGCTGTCTTTCAAGCAAGAAGAAGAGCCAAGCTAGGAGGCCTTCATTCTTCGAAGCAATCCCAAAGCCAATCTGGCAGCATAACATTCCTGTAGACAAAAGATAATCTCAATGATAACCAATGGCCTCCTTTTATTATTTTCAGATGATCTTTCTCGAAACCCTAAACTTCCTTTTCGAACCAAACCCTAATCCTCCAATAGAAGGCGTCCCACTTTTCCAAGCAAACTTTGACTTTTAATAATACTTTATTTCCTTCTTGAAATTGGCGTCCAATTTGAGCTTGGGTTAATCTTTACTTTATAAGAAATATAATTAATTTCTTTCAATGAGGCGCCCACCCATAAAGACATCTTTTAAAACAACTTAAAGTGACGAGCTAGGCCAAAGGGGTCAATGTTTAAAATATAACATTAAAACATGACTTGAAGCAATTCAGGCTTTATACCAATTCCAGAAGCTGATAAATGAGCCAAAATGGCCCAGTGTTCACGAGAGTGAAAGTCAACCATCTGCAGGAAACCAACAAAGGGGCTCTTGCCAAAATAGAATTTACTAAAATAGTAAATTCACGAGATCTTAGAGATGCCAAGAGGGCATATCAGCTGTGAGCTCTCTGAGAGAAACCGAGGAAAGAATCCCAGCCATTGAATCAAGCCAACCTCAGGCAGGACATCCCTTCAAAACAAGAAACCCTAATTTACCTTCGGTACAGCCCTCTGAGGTCTCGAGGAATAGGCCAACGGTGAGTCCTTTGGAAAGATCATGCTTTCGAGAAAGGGGACATTACAAAAAATGGTTAGAAAATCACAATATAACTCAAAAAGCAGGGCTTTTCAACTTTCGTCGTTAAAAGGGCAAGAAAAATGTTCAGACAGACAGTTTCCAAGGTAAACAACAAAAAATGAAAGCAAAAAAATCCTAGGGTCTAAGGCAAAGGGAGTATCAAATCCTGCAACAAACGCTTATTGCCCAAGTAGTGGAATTTTACTTCAATTTTCCAATTACAGCCTGCAAATCCTGTGCGGAAACAAGGGACGTGCATTGAACTTTAAATAGATTAGTAAAGTGTGAAGAAATTACATAGCTGTGAAGCATGGAGGAAGGTAGGTGGCAGGTACGGTTGCTCCCTCTATTAAACAAGATCATCTGCACCAGATGGGGAAAATCTAAGGTATGGAAACAAAGCTGAAACACTGAGTACTGGAAACAGCGTGGAAACAGCGTGGAGATAATTCGATTGCAAAGCCAGATAACTGTCCAAAGTGAAATAGCATCTCATTTGATAATTGTTCTGATTTTGCCGACCATGTTCAGTGAGCAAGCAATGCCCTGTGCTTTCCATCTGTGCCATTAGGCTTTCCATTTGTGCCATTAGCATAATGGATTCGTATAAATCGCCCTTATAGGGCAAAACTCTCCTGCCAATTAAATTTAAGAAAAATAATTTTTAAAATATGTTTTCTTATATAATTTGCATCTCTACTTTAACAATAGACAAATATTTGTTAGATTAAAAATAATAATAAATTCTGATTTGTTGAAAAGTTGGTTTTTAATAACTAGTTAACAAACAGTCATGCCTATAGTTCCTTGGGCAGGAACTAATAAACATAATAACATATTACAAATTATTTTGCGGTTGCCCTTAGGGTGAAGGAACACACAGCCAATAAAAAATAAAAAAAAATATAATGTATATATAATTAAAAATATGAGTATAAGGTATATATATAATGTAAGATGTATTATAATTAAAGCTAAATATTATATTAGATTTATATAGTATAAAAGAAAATATCTAATAATAAACATAATCATAATTTTAGATATTTAAATTAGAAAATATTATATTTTAAAGTACACATAAATATGCAATTATTACTTAAAATTTCATGAAAAAATAACATAATGCAAATTATTTGTTGATTTTATTTTTTGCCTTTCAATACTAATTAAAATAGAACATATTAATATAAAAATAAAAATATATATTAACATGTTAAATCTATTTGCTAATATTTTTCAATATAATATTATTTATAAAATATATAATATAATGTAATATATAAATACACATATAAAAAATAATATATAAATATTATATTATTTTAATAATACATAATATAAATATAAATATAATTAGAACAAATAACATACAAATTAATTAATATAATATACATAAAAGAAAAAAGTAATAAATGTAATTATACAATTTAATACTCCCATAAATAATAATTAATGAACATTATATATGATTTAAAAACTATATAAAAAAATCAATCACAAAAATGTATCTATGGCTAAAAAAATTACCGCTAGTAGGAAAATAAAATAAAATTTATTGTCAATGTAAATATACCTAACTATCAAATATACCTAACTACCTACCGCTCATAGTGCTCAAACATCAAAAAAGAGAAAGATTAGAAAAAGACTAAAAGCATTCAATGGAGCAGATTAATTTAACTGTATTGTAGTTACCTATTAACCGTTGATAGTGAAAATTGGGTTGGCCATTTCCAAATATGATGCATGTAGTAATTAAACTTTAATTCTTGTACTATGGGCAGCTATGGTTCCCTACACGGAAATATTTGAGCTAAATGCTCAAGTACATATGATCCTCACAAGATGAACATTAAAGGTTCTTGAGGAAAATACTTCTGAGAGAAGGCCCGAGAAAACCTCCCGTCTCCACACTACACATGCTGAAAATTTTCGATTTAATGGCCGGTATAAAGCTGTGTCCTGCGGCACCCATTACAACCATTTGATAGCTCCATATCCGGCTGCCAACCAGCGGCATCTCGGGCGTGCCTCTCCCCACAACATCTCACAACCGTTCCTGCGCGCCGTAGCCCCAACCATCTTTATTTCTACATCTTCCATCGATCAGCTATGGCAGAGGGTTTTTGCTTGCTCCAGAGCCCTGCTGTTGATTCTCTTGAGATCCACTTCCACCGTACCCAACACCTTCGTTGCCCCAGGGCCTGCCATGCGAAGGATGCTTATTACAGAAGGGCGGGCATGGACAAGGAAAAGCTTGAAGGTTGGATTATCGACATGAATGAAGGGGCATCTAGATGATCGAGGGTCCATTCAAGTACACGCTATTCTCACTACCGTCTACTCACACTACTATTTTCTTCTGTGCATAGTTTCCCATGCTTGTCTCCATTATTCCCCATTTCGAACCAATTATGGAACACCACTTCCAGAGAAGGATTCCCCACCTTTCTTCACTTGATCCAAGGTGTAGTTATTCCTCCTCTCTTTTTGTTAATCCAGAAAAGCCACTCCATGGTGCCATCACCATCGCCCTACACCCGCCTTGAATGCCCTGACACCTTGAAGGGAGAGACCTCTCCAAATCTTTTACAACTGACAAAGAAATCTATTTTCTTCCATGAATTGCATTCCCCTAGACTCTACACAACTACCTTCAATAAATGCATCCACCTAAGTCCTCTCCTCTGCTGTTGGGTGTGACAGAAAATAAAGTGTTGAATTTACTACTAGTGGTTTGGTCTCAGGTGGCATTAATGCTAGCAGTTATGATATAGAACAATCAATTGGTGGATTGTTAATCAAGTTTAATTGGCTGCAACCAATATCCCTGATGGCCTAACATATACCCTCCCCTCTGGCACACATTTATCTTCATTGTGAATGCAAGCCATTATATTACAACGTGAAAACAACCAGTGGCAGCATAAAAATAACGAGAGGAAATTCGTAGTTTAATTGTTACTTACATTTATGCATTAAATGGCTTGCCAATAATGAGTGAGGGTTGTTGCTACATAGGACATTACCCAACTTCTAATAAATTATGGGTTAGATCACTAGGTATTTGTGATAACCTAAAAGTAAATTATGGATGGTTACATTAATGATTGTATTAATATTTTACTAATTAGTATACATAGAAAAAAATTATATAATAATAGTTATCATAATATCAATATGAGTGTCATTGATATTAGTAGTGATATGTATAATGCAACTTAAGTTTGAATTCGCTTAAGGTTAAGGTATCCATATTCATAATGTTAATAGAATAATAATGGTACGGTTGGATTGTAAACATTTTAAATATGCTAGATACCTTTAATAAATTTGGTTTAGAACAAGAGCATCAAGTTAATGACATCAAAATGTTCATATAGCATAATCTTGTCTCAATTTTTATCATGATTGAATAGTGCAATGACAATAGTCTTACCCCTATTAAATTTTATTAGTTCATTTAATCTCATTATATAATGATCTCACACATCGCTACTATATGAAATAAATTTAGCAACAATACCAACTACATATAAAAATAATAATCTCATACGATGATTCTACTACGATGAACTTATGAATATTAAAGAATAATATAGTAGCATAGAACAGGAAATTAGTCCATGATGGTAACTATCCAAATGACATAACCAAAGCAACATTAATTACTTAATACTTTACATCATTGAATGAACGAATATTAACATTGTTATCGATACTGCCATTACCTCACAGATGAATGTCATTTTCTCTTTGGCATTTTTGGCCTCCCTCTTAATTTCAAGGACACTAATATGTTTGAAATTAATGTTAAGATAATTTAATACTATTGCTAATATTAATGTCATTAATATTAACACTAATATTAATATCAATAAGGCCATTATTTTTCTAAAATTGTTATTAGTCTCAATACTACTCTCAATACGATATTTTTAGAGAGGCATAAATGATGTCCATAGGCTTTATTACTAATAATATTTCAAATATGACAACACGGTTGCTTTACTTCTCACCTTGAATCTATCTAACAGTTTGGGTACAAGAGTGCACATAAGAATATAGGGTAGAATGAATCATACATAGAGACGGAAGTCCTTACAACTCTCTTGTTTCGCTTTGTATAATTTTGTTTCTCTTTCATTGTTAGAGCAGGCTCTTAGAATAAAAATTTTAGATTAGAGGTGATCAAGGAAACTGGTGGAGAAGTTATGAAGAAAGAAAGGGGAGCTCTTCGAAAAGGCTATTTGGAATCAAGAAAAGCTTCATCAATTCTTCAGCAAGCGTAGGACTCTAGGTTCCATTCTATTTCTTTGATTTCTCTGAATCAGTAAAAATAAATATGTTCTCTGTAAAAGAAAAAAAAAACCTTTGAGATTTAAAATTTATTGGGTAGCAAACCAATGAAAGAAATTTATTTGGGTCTTTGAAAATGTTTAGTATTTTTATGATTTAAATATGGAAAATTGTTTCCCCTCTGAGATAAATAGGTTTTTTAGTATATATTCATATATATAAATATATATATACATATATATATATATATTATATATATACATATGAATATATTTATCATTTTTCTTGTAGAAGATGTTCTTGATAATATATATATATATACATATATATATATACACACACTAGAGTGATATATATATATATAAATATATATATTTATTTATTTAAATATTATATTCCATTTTACGAAATTTGCAGTGGGCCAGAATTTATATTACCGACGGACAATGTTACGTTTTTTGTTTGAAATTTTTTTTATGTAATTTTTGGGAGGGACGGCGCTGGTCGTACCCCCCCCCATTTCCCTCCTTGGGCCGACGATGGTGCGCTACCCACAGAAATATTATTAATGGTTGTTCTACGTAGCCCATGGACCCCCTATTGTATACGGCCTAGGTAAGGCCGAAAAGCTTTAAATCGTCACCGTTTGATTTATGGTTTACATTTGTTGTTTTATTTAATACATATATATATAATTTTCTATCACAGGGATAACCCAGAAGTATGGCATGAGAAATAATAAACAAAATATTACATGTA
>VDFB02373619.1:0-23600 GCA_007258455.2 Sequoia sempervirens
CATTCGATGAGATCACATTTATTTAGGGTGCCCTCCTTTGAGATATTCGATCAAACCATTCAACATATCTATTTTGTGCAAGCCCTACATTCAATGGAATTCCATGAGATGAAATTTATTTTGAGGCATTCTTAGACGGTTCACACGCCTCCCTCATGGTCCGATGCTTCCATATTTTGCATGCTTTTCTCTTTGAACGCATGTTGTGTGTGGTTTATGCTTCCACATCTCGAGCATATTCTGCAACCTCGTATTTAATAAGATGGCATTTCATTGAGGCATTTTGTGAAACAATTTATGTGCATGCCCATACTTCATCGATTTAAAAGCATTCTATTCAACAGCGTGTTTCCTTTGTGTCCCCATCGAGATCCAAATAGATCAGAAGCTCCCATTTTTCCTGGGCATGAGGACGTGGGCAGAGAGGATTCGACAAAGGTTGTGGACTCTGACCCTAAATCCGCAAATTGCATTCCATGAGATAACATTTCTTTGAGACATTCTGCAAAACAGTTAACGTACCCCATCGATGCTCCCACTTTCTGCAATGATTTCATTCCATGAAACCGCGTTTTGAAGCATTTTGTTTACCAGGGCAAGTGCACTGAGGGCAGTATCCTTGCGTTTATGGCATCCCATTAGAACATGCTTCTTTGAGGCATTTTGCCTAATGATTTGTGTGTTTCTCCTGTGCTTTGTAACCACCACGAGACAACATCTCTTAATCTACATCGATTTCACATATGTCTAACAAGCCAGCTGCAACTACATCGAACAAAATTCCTCTAGATTTTATCCTTTAATTGACACCGTGCCCTGTTCCAAAGTTTCCACTTTGGCACAAGCAGGCAGTATTTTGTGCATAATTTGAATCATTGTATTTAATGAAATTACACTTTGAGAGGCCAGTTCTAGACATTGCCTATGCTTCCACATTTTGCTGCATTGGCAGGATCGGGGCGAGAGATGAGCGAAACCTTTATTTTCCACAGTGGGAACGGAACAAGAAAAGGTACCAGGTGGGCCCGGAGTTCGGTCCACACATAAACCAGGGCGCTTTCATTTTACCTCTATTTAATTCTTGGTCTGGGTCCAAAAAGAGAGTCTTTTTAAATAGTGGTCGGGTCGAGACTATGGCTAAGAGGGATCAGAGCGAAAATAGTGTGGAATGGGAACCAATTCCAAGCGGAAGCGGAATGGGAACTGGAGTGGAGCGGGTGCGTGAATATTTTGAGATTAGAAACTTGGATTTTATTCCATGTCTTCCCCGGTTCCTACTCTGCTTAGTGTATATATTTTTTATTTTATTTTTTCATGGAGGCAGGTTTGTGATAGTTGGGGGCTCCCCTTTATTTATCATTCAAAGTTTTTAACCCCTATTCACTTATATATATTCTTTTTTTTAGTTTTTTTGTATTTTCCCAACATTTTAAAAATAAATTTAAAGGCAATTTTTACTAAACAATTTTTAAATTTTTGAAATTTCATAAATCTTACTTTTAAATAAAAGATTCGTTTATTTGATTTTTAGAAGTTTTATCTTTTAAATATAGATTTAAAAGATTTTATACCTTCATTAAATCTTTTAAGATCAAAATTTAAAAGATTTATTTATTTTGTATTTATGTATTTATTATTTATTTTTTAAATTTTAAATTTTTTTGTATTTTTTAACGTTTTCTATTTTTTTTGTATTTTTACATTCATTCATGCGGCGATGTAGAGATCGAAGAATGAACAAGCGTGAAACGAAGAACCAACAACATGAGGTGAAGGGAGGCGAAACAAACAAAAAGCGCCCGGACAAAGCGAAGCAACCGCGATGAAAAAGCAAAGAAGCGCATTAAAAGAAACGGGATGAAGAACCACGGCCAGGATGACACAGAGTAAAGAAAAGCGAGAGCGGGATCTGCGGAAGCGGAACTAGGAACAAGACCTTGGAAAAGTTTATGTTTTGGTTATGGATCTGATAGAGACGAAGAAAACAAAAAGAAGAAAAGAAGAGGGGGTCCCCAACTTTTCCAAGCAAAAGTTGGGGCGCGTATGCAAAGCATAACAAATGGCGTCTCGGACTAGAAAATGCTCTAAGCATTTTAAAACGCGCAACCCTCCAAATACCCAAAATCTCTAATTTACATTCGTTCAAGGCAATCTAAGAAGTGCAAACACAATCAAACTAGGACACTACAAAGGTTTGAGATGAGATTGAAATCCATTTGTGTGCAAATGATTCATTCCCCTCCATAAGCATTGTTATGATCAGAGTGGAGAAGACTCTATCGAAGCTATGTAGTTATGAGTTACATTTCAAATGTGCAATGATATCTTAGGCATAGCTCTGTTGCTAGACATGCGTCTATAGCCTCGATAGAGATACCTCTGATTCTCTCTAAGCATCGCTCTACTACTAACCAGGTGTCTATAGCCCCGGTAGAGATACCCGAATCACCCTTACTAATTGAGTTCATTTTCAAATCTCTTTCTTTTCTCTTCTCTCAGGTGTTGATTATTTTGAAGTATAATTTCTTGTTTTCCCTCAATCCTCAAGCAGTGAAGCCTAAGTAGTGGGTTGAGAACCACAGTGGACATCATGCAAGAAATGTAACCCTTTATATTTTTCACTTGGAATAGAGCTACCCCACCCGATGTAAACTAACTGATGGGTTTCTTAAGATATGCAGATCGTGATAGACTTTCAAAAACTCCCCAAAATTGCATAATGTACCAAGTTCTAATTCATGGTAACATTCCCCAATTTGAAATGGATGAAGGTAAATCAAAGTTTTCAAAGCTACTGATTGATCAAGTGTTTGAAAATATAGATAGCAAACTCTCAACAAATCCACCTTTTGTTATAGCTTGCATACAATAACTCAGCTTTTACTATCAACGAGAGGAGCCCCAAAAGAAAGAAAAGAAACACACAAGAAAAGAGAGGAACAACAAAAGAAAAGAGTGGACAAACACACAAACCAACAAAATGAAAACAAAAAATGAGAACAAAAACAACAAACAAACAACAAAAGACCAAAACAAAAGAAAACAAACAAACCTAGAAACAAAAAGAAAAATAAGACTAACTAATCCTAATCCTAACTAACCCTAAAATTGATCTCCACAGACATAAAAACTGTAAAAATTTGTACATGAACCAAACTTATTTTTCATTATGTGCAGAAGTGTTAACTTACTAGGTACAGTTCTAAACCTATCAAATTTATATTTATACTCAGAAATGTAAAGTTTATGTGCAGAAAATTCATTATGAGGGTATAAGGTTTTAAACATTAATAGTTGTGGGTTCTCAGCCTCGTCATGATTTACCCACAAACACGTTTTATCATCCCCAACATCATAATCAAACTGCAAATCATTAAAACACAGAGGATAATGGATTGACACCCCCTAATTTAGAAGATCTTTAGTTGTTGTTGCGTGCTCATGTTGTATGATCTCCTCTTTACAAGGTCTTAAATCATAGAACACCACTTTGTTTCACTCTGATACATGCATGTCAACATAAAATACATATGTTAGCGATGTACCATTTGTATTCAAGACATCTAAACCTTGTTCAAAAATTTGATGTATATCCCTATCACAATCAATACTAGGCTCAAGTAGCAAACTAGTGTATTTGACTTCACAAGGACCATGGTCATTAATTAAAGGATCAACTTCCTCAACCTTTAAAACAATTTTCTCAACATTTTCTTTACCTGACTTAGCAATCTTTTCAGACAACAAGAAATCAGAACTTACTTACCTCAGAAAGGAAACCAAAATGATGAATCTCACATGGATCACCTACAACAAGGTTCGTTATGCAATTGGAATAGTCATGGGCCAACATTGTTGCTTTCATCTTGGGCACAGAGTCACAAATTATCGGGGTCTCCTCGTGAGGACTAAGCAATAAATCACTTATGTTGTCAACTCGCAAGTTTTGTAAACCTACCTCCTCCTGAGTTGAAACATTGCTGTCAGCACTTTCTTCAAACATGTCACCCAAAAGAGATTGAAATCAGCATCCAGCTCATCACTATTGATGTCAGAAATATTGATATAGGGTGAACAAGGATTTTCTTCAAACAACTCATTTGAATAAACATAATCAAATTCAGGAAAACATTTCTTCAATTCATATTTCTTCCTATCATCAACTAGAATGTGAAAGTCAATGTCAAGCTCATCACCATTAAGATCAAATTCACTAGTGCATGGTAAGCAAGGACTTTCTTGGAACATCATATTCGAATAAATAGAATCAAAACCAAGAAAACACTCCCTTATTTCATTCTCTTCATCATGTTGAAGGGATTCAACTTCCGAGACAACCTCTTGGTCACTTTCTTGATATTCTGTTGATATTCTTTGGAGTCGCCATTCGTTCATTCCTTGTTGCAACCAACCACTAATTTGATCAATGCTAGTATCTTGATTAGCATTGATATCCAATCTATTTTCCTGACAAGGGTGAGTCTGATCTGAATGATTATCAGGCAGCCCTTGAATAACTCGAACATCCATTTGATATTTCTCCTTTGAAGAATCAATTTGACAATCAACTTTGTGTCCTTCACCATGAGATCCATTTACAGCCTCATTCATAATCATGTTGTTCTCAGTTTCTATGTGTTCATCATTCAAACCAGAAAATTCATTTTCCTGTGTTAATTCATCAAAAGACGCTTCTCCCTTATTCATCATCATGAAAGAACCTATGAATGCATTGATAAAATCATTTTCCACATCGAGCGAATCTTCACAAGGTAGAGAAGCTTCAATAGTTATTGAATCCATCTTGTTGCAAGGATCAAGTTCATCAGATGATGGGGAAGAACTCAACACATTCTCATAGTTACTCTCATCATTTTGACTGGAATCATTTTTATGTATGCTAGTTGTTTCATCTTCCAAATTGACAAGATACGTACTCCAAGGATCTTCCATAAGTATTTCTTCAACAATGATCTGATGTCTGAAATATAATTCCATCCTGCCCAGGAAAACATGGCAATTCATCCGAATGTCATTTGTGGAAGTTTTATCTTTTAAATATAGATTTAAAGCATTTTATACCTTCATTAAATATTTTAAGATTAAAATTCTAAAAGATTTATTTATTTTGTATTTATGTATTTATTTTTAAATTTTAATTTTTTTAAAAAAAATTTTAACGCTTTCATTTTTTTAATTTTCTAACATTTAATAATTTTTTTATATTTTCTCATCAAAACCAAAGCTGCATGACGCCAAGATCTAAAATGAACAATGTGCAACTAGAAAACCAATGACACGTAAGATCTAAGGGAGACAAAAACAAACAAAAAAACACTAGGACAAAACAAACAAACACGAAGAAAAAAAAAAAAAAAATGAAGCAAAAAGAATGGGATGAAGAACAAGACTCCGGGATGACACCCGAATGAAACAGGAACCGATAAAGATGTAACCAGGAATAGGAACCTTGGAAAGTTTCGGCTTCATTTGGGATCCTACAAAGACAAAGAAAAAACAAAAAGAAGAAGAAGATAGGGTCCCAACCTTTCCAAGAAAAGTTAGCTTGTATGCAAAAGCATAACAAATAGGGTTTTATAAATGATAAAATATAGCACTTCATAGGATTAGAGTTAAAATTGGGATTAGGGTTGGGGTCATCATCACAGGTTTATCATCATGAATAGGATTAGGTTTAGGGTTAGGGTTAGGTTAAGGCTAAGGATATGTTTTTAAACGAGAAAATATAGTACCTATTAGTGTTAGAGTTAAAACTGGGATTAGGTTGGGGTCACCATCACCTAATAGGTTTACTCATCATGAATAGGATTATGGTTAGGTTAGCTCTTAGTGTTAGGTTATGGTTAGGGATAGGTTTTATAAATGATAAAAATATAGTAATTTGGTTAGGCTAGAGTTAACATCGGGATTAGGGTTGTATATCATCACCTAATAGATATTTGGGCTAGGGTTAGGCTAGTGCTAGGGTTAGGGTTAGGGATAGGAAGTGGAAGTTAGAGAAATGAAAGGGCGATATAGTGTACAGTTTCAGGAGGAAGCAGGTCACATAACAGTTTGATCACTTCCATATTTAGGGCTCTGATATCACTCTCTTATGCCAATCCAATTGGACAAATCAATAATAGTTTACCTATACTAGTTGAGTACCTCATGGGAATGTGCTACAGAGTTCTCTCATGGAAGCAATAAATAACCTGATAGCATTATTTTTTTTATATACAAGAAATTATTGATTGGATTGGCATTGTTTTATCTAAGTGGGAACAAATTCGATGAACAAAAAATTATTGCTAAGTGGAAATCATGTCACGGACTAAGTCATAAGGATATAAAAGTGTAAGGAGCAGAGACTTCAATGAATAGGGTAGAGCTAGTAAAGATATTCAATTCAAACAAAATGTGTGTTGATTTGGATAACAATTCCTTTAGAAACCTCGCCTCGCGACCGAGAGTTTTAATATGGATGAATCAAACAATTTGATGAAGTTGCACCTAAAAGCAAAGAAAATAAAATGGTACGAAACAATCAATAATGGAGCAATCATGTGGCCAATCGGGTAATTTCGCCGGTTTGTAATCATGGATACTATGTAGTTGATAGGTTCAACAAATACCATGTTGTATATTGCAAAATATTTTAGAATTATATAATGGAGAAGAATACATAAATTTGGCGAAATCCTTTCTTGGTGTTCAGTTGTTGTGATGCTTATAGAATTATATAATGGAGAAGAATACATAAATTTGGTGAAATATTTTCATGGTGTTCAATTGTTGTGATGAGATTATTTACATTTTTATCTGGTTGTCTCCAATTTGAGGTCTTTTAATAATTTAAATCAGTATATCAAGTATATTTTTTATTTATCGAAATGTATTCCCATTTTGTGTGAATTAATTAGTTGGTGTCTACAAGTCAGATTTAAATTATTTTGGATGAATCACAGTGATTTAAAGATTTCTTTTGGATAATTAAAGAAGAACCTGGTAATAAAATATTCCAACACAATTTATGCAAGTCATAAATTTAGTGAAGTTTTATGCCAGTCATAGAACCTCATTTTCAAAAGTGCCTAGCAACTAGAGTTAAGCCAAAAATGGGAAACACCTATCATTTACCTCTTGAATCCAATAGCCCAACAGAATTAGGCACTGGTCACACCATCCACATCTTAGAATTCTATAAAATCTTTGTTCAAAAAACATTCACATTTCAAGTTTAATATTAGGAGTAGGAGTAGGAGTAGTCTGCAAGCTTTTATCTATTACATTTGTGCCATTGTAATAGATCCATCAATTTAGTCAAGTCATACAACCTTAATTCTGCTTTACTCATATAGGTACACCCGCCTAGGTCTAGCAGCACCTGAAGAGTAGAAGGTCTAAACCATTTGGCCTTGTCTGTTACCCTAAAACGTACCAAGAGATTGGCAACCTCTTGAGGTATTTTACTTGTGTTTTTGAGAGCTAACAAATTGGTGACTCCGCTGGGGACAAACATCAGAAAATTCGGTTCCATCCTATCCATCCATAGAGTCAATACAGTTCTAAAATCGATCTTTAACCAAAGGTTCACAATTGTTTCATTTGCACTCCCCATCCGAGTCACGCACCTAACAAATTGGCGACTCCGCTGGGGAGATATTTCAGAATATTCAGTTGAATACCATCATATAGAGTCATTGAGGAGAAATTCATAGTTTAGAAGTTTGAGGAAAAGTGACTCCGCTGGGTAAATCAAGAATAATTTCATTTTTCTCACTTTTAAGAAAGTGAGTGGCGACTCTAGTAAAATTTTGATGAAAAATGGAGGACAACCTTTGGGAATTACCTTTGAATGTGCTGAGAGATGAACTAAATGAATTGAAAATAGATGTTGAGAGCAAGAGAGCATTACTTCAAAATGCAGGCAATGCATATCATGCACAACAAAATATATATTCACCACAATCACCTCACGGTCAACAATATGTGCCACATTCTCATACACAATACAATAATTTGTTGTACCAGTATCAACATCCGCCTAATCCTCCCCCTCAACAATTCACAACAATAATCAGGCAATTTGATCTAACATGGTTTCAATTGTACCCTTACCCTATGGATGGCAGTTGGAGAAGCTTTGTTCCTAAGTTTATAAGGAGTAGTACAATTACTGTTGAAGATCATTTGAGGAATTTTAATGCTTTCATCCAAGATTTGGATATACCTTATGAGGATTTACATATGAGGCTATTCCTGATGTCACTCATTCATGAAGCTACGGATTGGTTTAATAGCCTACCAATAGCTTCTATTGATTCTCTCCAATGATTTCAGGATCAATTCCTTGAGAAATATGTAAATATTTTTGCACCAAATTGGGTTTCCCTTGGGTTAGTAGAGATTCAAGAAAATCAGAACTTGTAGCAATATGTATGCCAGAATCAACAATTTGAAGAAGAAGAAGATGAGTATGTACATACTCAAATTCAAGACTCCATCACAGAATCAGGATGTGGAATTTATCCATTAGATGCATTTCTTGAAGTAAGGAGATGTGAAGGAGAATCTGGGCACTCTTTGTTTCACAGAATGGCAGATGAATGGACTGATATTGTAGATAAGGTATGAAGACAATGGTGACATCATTAATGATGATATCGATCAAACACTGCAGCCAATAGAAGATGAGACTCGTGCAAATCAATATGATTCATATGATAGCCTGCTTGAGGAAGATGAAGATACAAGAGATTTCTCTTGCATAACAGATTGTGACAGTGAAAGCAGTGTATGTTATGAGGGATCCAATGAGTATTCAGATCGTGAAGATGGACCTATGGATTTTGATCTGCAATCAAGAGATTCTAGCAGCTCTTATGGAAATCAGGATGAAGAAACAATTGAAGAGGCAAGTTCATTTGATAGTGAACAAATGACACCTCCAGCTATAGTTGCAAGCCATGAAGATACATTTGATGATGAAGAGGTTTGCACACCTGAAAATGATTCCCATTCTTTTTCAAATCCACTATATGATGAGAAGATAGAAGAAGATCTGCTGATATTCTGCCAAGGTATACCTGAAAACCAATTTTATATGTTTTCAAATCCACTTTATGCTGAACATGAAGTGTTTCTTGATAATCAAAGTGATGCACCAATTTGTGAGAAAAGTGAATATGAGATCAATATATATGAGCCACCATTTTTTGATGATGAGAAGAATAAAGAACACGACAGCAGTATGGTGGATGATGAAGCACATTCACTCAACAGTGAGCAAATTTCAGATCTACTGGAAATGGAGTTTATAAAATATGCACATCAAGATTCAAAAAATTCATTTCTGGCATTAATTGATTCAAACACTAGTACATAGAGGGGCAGTTTAAGACAATTTTTAAGACAATTTTTGAGTAAATTGTCTTAACTTGAGACAAAAAAAATTATCTCTATAAAGACAATGTGAAATAGAAGTATTTTTGTCTCTTTAGAGACAATTTCACTTTTGTCTCTTTAGAGACAATAGTTAAAGAGACAATAGTTACGATTAAAGACATTATTTCTGTGTAAAAATTGTCTCTCTAGAGACTATGTAAAAATGTATTAAAAAAATAAAATTATTTTAGATATTTTTTTAGTGTGGTTTTCAACATTCAATGTTTTCAAATTCTCATCGTCCTCCTATTGGTTGGAGTTTTTATTTTTATTTTTCCAAATTCGATGGAAAACTATGACAAAAATTATCAATGATTTTGAAGCTGGGAGCAATGAATAGTTTTCGAATACGCAAAGCATAATGTTCATAAAAAAAATAAAATAATACATCATAATCCGAATTCATAAAGTTAATGCCAATAAAAGCTTTGTTATTTATAGCTTATAAAACTATTCATACAATCATCAGCAACACGTACATCATAACATGGCATGAGAAAATGATTCATTTCTAGGAAAGAGAAAATGCTAATATTTTCCTAAAACCTAGTGGAATATACTCAACTACCAGCATAACTCTTTTGAGCATGGCAAGGTAGCTTGACAAAGAGTTGACTCAATTTTCTGGACTAGACAATTTTACTTCAGAGTGGGAACTTTCTTCTTCTTGCATGCCTGTGTTTGGTCCTCTCAAAGGATGATAACCTTTCATTGTAACAATCCACTAAATCATATACCTTGTTATTGATGAATGATAGGATTTCCAAATCGTCTTTGAGCATAGCAAAACCTTTCAAAATTTTGATACAATTTTGGAGAGAGTTGAATTCTTCCTTTAAGATAATCAATAGGGGTGAAAGAAAAATTTTCCTCCAAAAACAATATTAGATTTAACAAGTAAATCCATTTGCATTATTCGTTTAAAAAACCACAAATCCACATGTCTCTACACAAGAACTGAAAATAGTAAATCTACAAATCAAACCCAAAAAAAATATCCAATTATATGTAGCCACTACACTGTGGTCATTTGATAGCCCAAAAGTGAAAATATGTGATCCCAAAAAACTTTTACAAATACTTTCTTTCATATTAACCTACTACTCAAGCTGGGCTGCAAACTGTGCAACTTTAAGTTGGTACTAGTTAGCTATACTAGTAACTTCTCCACCTCGATAGAGCTCTGCAACTCGCTCAAACTATTCTAAAGCCAGTTTCAAATTTTCTTCAGCTTCATATATTTCACTGAATTCCTGTAGAAAACAATAGTGTAGAACACAGAATGAGTGGGCAGCAAATAATGTTATGGGAATGTCGACTACATTAGCCTAATTAATCATAAACCAAATTAAATCAATAAACAAATCCACAAACTCTCAAGCAAAAATACTCAATGCATATATCAATGTAGTGTACAACACAGAACAACTCACCCAAGCAAGGAATCAAATTTCAATCTCGCTAGACTTTTGAAAACAATAGTATATTTATTTATTATAAGACAATCAACTCTCAAGTTCTTAATTTTTTTATATTAAATAAATGCCAGTTAGAAAGAGAAGAATGTAGTTAAAATCTACAAAGAAGAACAGAACATAGCGACATAAAGATCAAGAAACAGGGACAGCAAGACACCAAGTTACAACAATAAGAGTTGTCAAAGCTGCAGTAACAAAATTAGAACAACAATATTTACATAGCAAAACTAGCACATACAGTTTGTTGCAAGTGTGCCTACTTTCTTAGAAACACGAAATTGCAACAGAAGAACTATCAAGTTCTTAATTGCCTCAAGTAGTATGCGTGGTTCTGCATTTTGTTAGATGTATGCAAGCAATTAATAGAATTTACAAAATTATTAGTGGGCATTCATCATTTATGAAGATAAATCTTCAAAGATATGATCAAATTTTTAGAAACCTAAATTAGAATCAGCTTGAGATTTCAAAGACAAAAAAGCCTCAGGACCTTCAATTTCCCTCCCGCAATTTCCCTCCCATTGATCATATTTCCCTCCCACAATTTCCCTCCCATTGATCACATTAAAACCACCTGTTCCAGAATAAAATAGCACCCAAAATCTGTAGCATGAAGTAAGACATTATAAATTGTAGTAAATGAAGTTCATTGTGATATTGCTATCAGGATTCAACCGTGTAGTTATACGAGTCAAACTCATTGACCCATGATTCAAACGGAAAAGATTATTTGAAAAGTTGGTAGGAGACATACATTCAAATAGAAAATGGCAATGGGCTCACCAATTCAAATTACCAATCCTCAAAAGAAAACATTTCCATGGTAAAAGAAAAGTAATAGTAATCTTAAAAAGTGAAGATAAAGGTAAATATTGCAATCCATATAGAAGCAGCCAGGACTTTTGATTGTCAAAACTCATCAAAGGGAAGCATCAGTTTCCATTTTAGTCAAGACCTGGACATGGTATTCACTCATCCTTCATTAATCTCTTCCATTGTAATTTTCTTTTAAATTCCATGAAAATATGTTTTGGACTAGGTTGGCATTGAAATTATTTGGGAGAAGTATATATTCGATTTTCTATCCTTTAATGTTCATGACAATGTCAACTACTCTTGTGGGTTTGTAACAAGTTTTCCAAGATTGATCCAATGTTGATTACTCTAGGATAACCCAAGGCCATGTCAGCCTTGGCCCTTATCCCAAACCCAACCCCAAATAAACCTATCCAATATGGCACCTAATTATGCCAAACTCTAACATAGCCTAATAGAAATAGCTCTCATAATCTGTTATTTTCTTGCTCTCCTTCTACTATTTCATTCTACTTGCAATGAGAGCAATTTATAATCTTTTTTTGATGATATTTCTGGCATAAGACTGGTTTTCTATTCTTGAAGCCTATTGTATCTTACACTACAATTTTGTATTCCATATTTCCTTGTTTTAATATATATAACTTAACCTTTTCCAAAAATAATAGTGATTTATCCTTTGAATTTCCATTAAAAGTTGCATGTTATGGTTGTTATTCAACGATTTTATTTTAAGATAAGACTTAATTGTTGCTTGTTGTCCTACATAATGGTGGCATCCTTGTCAACAACCTTCCTGTATTCCATCCAGTTACAATCCAATGGTATCACTAGCAACCTAATGGTATCTATAGTTTCCATCCCATTTAGTTCTTAATGAATTGGTATGCTTAACAATCACACCAAATACATCTTTGGAATAATCCCTCATTTACTCTAGCACATGTTGATGGTTGTTGAAGAAATTTTTTCCAAGTAAATATTATTTAGCATTAAATTCAAATTTGTAACAAGGAATAAAAACAAATAGTTGTTCTGAATGTTCAATTCCTAATCAAGCAGTGCTTTAAGCATTAAAAGTCACATCAAAAGAAAGCAAGAGAAAGATTGCAAAGTATTATGTTTCTTAAACTTAGTTTTTGGATTGCGAGGTCCTTTTAGTGGGAAGAGCATGGCATGGTAGGAAGATGTCTACTCTATGAATAGCAAGTATGATACATCATTAACACAAGATGCTATAATGCACATTTGTTTCTCCTATGTCTGATCCATCTCTAATTATTTTAATTACAGTTTCTCCTATGTCTGTTACATAGAAAGAGGTTAGACATTTGAGAAAGGCTAAAGTGAAATGCCTGCTTATAACAACCAAAATATGAATGAAATTTTGGAACTCTCCAGTCCATGATACCTTGTTTGTTGAAAAAAATATTGTAAATTTGCTGGAAATGAGAAACAGAAACAAAACATGAAACTGCAATGATAATTGAAACAAGAGCGAGAAGTTTTCATGGTATAAGAAACGATATATATAATACAATTTGGACATACAGACAACAATTTACAGTTTTAGCATGTGTTTATCAAAATACAGTTATTTCAAATATACATAAAATTCTTGTCATGAAAACACTCCAAAATTTGAGAAATTAATCATATATAAAAACCATTCATGGGAATGAGAACATATGTCTTCAAATCAGATTAAAACCATAATATAAGTATTCTTGATGATTAGTTCCATATTATGAAGATGCAAATAATATATTTATCATATACCGATTGATGGTTGGCTACAAGGAAGTAAAGCATTATGCTAATCAAAACAATAGAAGAAATTTACTAGATTTGCATGTATTTTCCAGCTAACTGAGACTTACACCTGACCTCAACCAGTCAATATATGGCCCACTAGGTTTGAAATTTGTTTCCTTCCAATAAAAGTCCTAGCTTTACCAGCACTGGAAGATAATTTACATGTTTTAACTCATTTAATAGGTAAATGAATGCCTCTTAAATGTGTTTCTACGAATAGGGATTTTCAACGTTGTTTCCTTGTTGCAATCTATTTTTTGGTGACTACCTAAAAATATTAGTGGGTGCTCCCTTGGACCTTTGAATTTTGTCCTCATGCAACTACAGGTGTTGAGGAAAGAGGTGATTGATAAAAACCACGTAGTCCTACTTCTTATAAATAAGAGACCTAAGTGTATTGAATTGTTAAATACCTATATTACAGTACAAGACTACAAGTTATAATAAACTATTTTACTAAAGAAGAAAAAAAAATTGGTGTTGAAGCATTAGTAAAAATAGGAAAAGTCTAACATTTGATCAGAAATGAACCTAATGCATCATGCAGAACTACTGTTACTAGATGATGCCTATTTTCAATCTTTGAACACTAAACTACTATAATTTGAAACCACCCTATTACATTTTGAGCTTCATGTTAGTGCTCTATTCTTTACCCCAGAGTATTTTGATAAACAAAGCATTACATAATCATCTATTCTTCTAAAATTTTCTTGATTGTCTATTCTCATTATATTATTTCTCCACTTTCTTGATTTCCTCTAAATAATTGCTAAACAAGGTCGGATTACATTGTAGTTATTCATGCACTCCTTCCTCATTTATGGCATTCTTCTTACTACTCCATTCTACATCTCTCTTGCTTGGGATAATGATGCAAATTTATTGAATATGCAATTTCAAATTGCAATACTCAAAATGCCTATTAGATTATGTTCTCTTTCTTGGAAACATCCCTTTATATGCATTACATTGTTTAAACAAATAGACAGTACCTAATAAATATTATGTTGTTTACACAAATAGTACCTAATAACTGGATTACTAGGGGATATTTCAGGCTTTCAACACAGTACATAGGAAAATTTGCAAAAGAAGACTGCTTCTAAGAACCAACCAATAAATTGTTTCGAACATGTTCCAAACTTTCTCAGCCATGTTTTAAAATTCTAATGCATAGTTGTTTATTTGATATTTTCCATTAAAAAACATAATAATACTTTCATCAACTTAACTATCAGTCTATAAATTTATAGCCAAAACTGTCACCAACCTTTCTCAATTATTCTAGTAAGGAATGGTCTCCTTTTAATGATTAATTTTATATCAGGATGATCTTTAAATAACTTAACAGTTATGATGCAACTGCACAACATTTCCTAGAAATGTAGAACACTATATCAGCTAACAATCTTGAAAAGTGACAACCTTTTTAACATTAAACTAACATAAACAAACCAATGAGATTTATACAATCAATTGAACAAGATATGTTAAGGAAAAAGAAAGATTTCTATGAACTAGAAGTCCATAAAGTTATTCAAAAAAACTAACCTTCTTTTGAATAATTTTGCAGTGTTTGGTATGGATGATGTACTACGAATAAGCCTTGGTCAGGACCAAAAACTTGTTGATTTTGTAGGGAAAACTAGTTTACTTCTAGTAGGCAAGTTGACCTTAGATTTGGCTCAACTAGAAAAACTCTCAAATATATGGCAGCATATGCTGCTAGAATAGTTGCCACCTATGTATAAATTGTAGTTAGATTAGGACAAAAGTAAGACACAAGATACGTACTAAAATAAAAGTGCTTAACTGTCAAAGAAAATCCTTAACATGCCTAGAAAATTAAGTACTCGAGAAGAAACCTTGCACTAACTAGCCCAACAGCAAATGAAGATGAGATAACTCTAGTTAATACTCCAAATGCAGAGGGACGAAAGGGTTCTGAAATGTTGTCTTCCTGCACTCACAATTGAAGGCAGAAATGACTCTATGCTGATAAATATCTATCTATTTACAAACAATATTAACTATTATGGACTGTGGGAATATTATGTATCCTATTAAGAAATATTAACATTATTTTGATAGTCACTCTAGACTCCACTGTATTTAGAATTAAAGACAGCAAAATTCATCACTGCAAAAGTTCTTGGCCAGTTAGTAGTAAGCCAATTAACTGACATTGAATGTATGTAATAATGAAATGAACCTTATCTGAGAAATTGTAGATCACTATTTTTTACAGCTGTACACATATAACTTCTAGAAAATTAGGCACAGTTCTTCATTTTTATAATATTCAATTCTAAATGAAGAGAATGTGGGTTTCTATATCATAACCTTAAGTATCTTTGATTGACTTGTGGCTATGATCTCTCATGGACTGACCTGAAGGAATACATGATCAGTGAGAGGGCTTAGAAATGAAACTCCTTTGATTCTAGAGGCAAATCTTCTTCTGTGTTGTAAGTTTCAATTTCATTTTAGGGGATAAGATATTGATTTCTATAGAGAGAGATACTAGGATTATAATGGCATGGTGAAAATGTCTTGCAAGTTTTGATGTTCTCAATTACTAAACTTGTTGTTTCATAATTGGCAGGGATGAATCTAATAATAATTCAATGAGAAAGTGTTGAATTCATATACAATTAAGGGGACCAAACTGTTCTCAAAATTTGGGATTGCTGGTGATAAGTGCACAGTACCTTAAGATACTTTCACATTTAGCAAAGAGTCAGGGGAGATCCTGTCAAACAACCAAAACAATGTGATGGGTAGATGTGTGGTTACATTATTGGTCATATTAAACCATGTAAGAGTAATATCAATTCTACAATTCCATGCAATATTTCTTACCAATAATTTCATGAGCAGAGTGCTAATACAGCTGAGGGTAACTGGTAAATACACTGTATATATCTTCAAATATTCACATACCATTGAAGTGAAGAGAATCCAACCCAGATTAAAACAGGCTGGTGTAAATGCAAACATTGAAGGTTGTTGAAGATCATTGAAGATTGATTTGAAATGCTCGAAAGCATGTTATTCTAAGATTAATACCCACTAGTACATGTTAAGCAATAAATGTACAAAAGATGAGTTGAAATACTGGATTTATGTCTGATATTCACATTTTTTCCTGGCATAAAAGAAATGGTTGAAAATATAAACATTACAATCTTGAAGCAGTACTATGGTGCACAAGTATTCTAGATATTCCTATAAGGGAATACAAAAAAGTAAGTTCATTCTTATGGTAACATTATGATAGAAACAATAACTCAATGGCCAGTATTCATCAGAATTAGGTAGCACGTGGGAAAAAAAGGGTAAAGAACACAAAATATGCGAAGAGTTATAATTATGCAACTCACAAATTTGTTATTGTAGTTATGGTATTCTTTTTGGAGATAAATTCGGAACTGATTAATTTGCTATTCAAATTTACCAATGCCTGCCAATCACCATTGTGAAAGCACAATTTATATTTGAAGTCTATCCTAGTGAAATATTTAACATTTTGGAGCTAATCCCACAAGTCATCCATCAATGGAAGAGAGTAGCTGGGATTGATGGTTATCTTATTTAAAGATATCTAATCAATAAAAATCCTCTACATACTATAAATCATCATATTTAAGCATTATAATAATAAGAGTACACCATCAACAACCTAAGATAGACTACATGATGAGCTAACTAGAGAGTTGACCTAACTAGAGAGTTTAAGATATTGCACAACAATATTTCAAATCTGAGAGTTTTAGATAATTCAATAATGATGCATCATTAAAAATATACACAATTTAAAAAAATTATATAAAGTTCTGAACTAGCAATTTACCTCTGTGATATTTTGTGCATTTAAATCATCACCATGAAATAAAGCCTACAAATGAACAAGTTAAAATCATAAAAATTCACAAAAAAGGAAAGCATTAAAAACTGACAGAAAACAAATAAAAACATATGATTGCCCCATATAATAATACCATAAATGTTACACACAATAGAATTTTCATTTCAGAATGGAAGCAGAAAGATATTAGTCTCTCAAGCCTTTTATGGAGACAATAGTTAGTTCAGACAGAATGAAAGAGAAAAAACTGATATGTCAACCTTTAGGTATAGAGGAGGGGCAGGTTCCCAACACTTTGCCATTTCTTGCACTTTATCAGTAGTAAAGTTGTGCACTTTCTGAGCTACACATCCCTAGTTTCATCACAAAATGTATTATTGTGTGTAAAGAGTAGATAATCGCTTTATTGTCCATCAAACAATCTTAACTAAAAACACTCCTTCAATAAAATACATTTTCTGAATATATTTTTCAAATAGTGATATAAGGCAAAGATGTCTATATACCACAACATCCTTGTAAGGAGCATCCAATAGGTATACTTCATAACCCAATCTCTATTTGCAATAAAAGCATATTCATCAGAATAGCCATAAACATCACTAGTCAAGGAATTCATTTTTCCACAAGTAATGCATTTAGATTTCCTTTTCCAAAAAATGAAAAAAAAATGATACAAAGACCTTTCCTTGGGACATTCAATAGACATAGAAAAGAGAAAAACGAAGGATTAGATTATAGACATAACCCAAAAAAAGCATAAAGAAGCAAGAAAGACCAGAGAATGAAGAACATGATAAATAATTTACATGTACATAGTTAACATATATTAATATAATTTATAAATGACAGAAAAATTAAACTGATGAATGCAAATGGGATGTCTATCGATGGAATGTCTAGTTAAATTCCACCGTAACTCACTTTTGTAGAATATTTAACAAAAAAAAAGGAAAAAATATATTTTTTTCTAATATATTAAATTTTGTTACAGTAAATCAAAAAATATTTTTAAAGCCCAACTTTTAAGGGATTCCATGATTTTAAAAGTAATAATCTAAAAAATTGCAATCATATTCAGTTCCAGCCAGGCCAATTGACCTACAAAAACAAATTATTTTGACCACACATGTGAATGAAAACTAGGCAAGTTGCTTGCAGTAATTGATGTAAGGGCGATTAAAATCTAACATCAAATGAATTACTTATTCTAAATTCAAAGATTCAATTAAACGGAAAGCCCAGACCAAATATATCCTCATCTTCCCTTAAAACCTTCTTGAACTTTGGATCCCTCATTTTGTTTAAATATGGATGTTCTCTCTTAAAACTACTCAGAACATTTTCCCAATTCATAGATTTCATGCATTATATTTTCCTCGTATAAGTTTGGTAGTGATTCTGGCATAAATTAAGGGACTGCTAAAATTAATTCTTGGATAAATCTAGTAGTAAAATTAGTTCTCAAACTAGATGGAGTTTCTTGTACTAAAGGATTGTTGAGAGAAATGTACTCACCATTTTCATACACAATCATAGGAGTGTTATGATATTTTTGCTTGATGTATTCCATAACGGCCTGCATGCCCTGTGGTGGAAGTGAAATTGACAAACTCAATATTGATGTTTGGGACAAGTTCCACCATTAGATAATGTTTTGGCTCTATGATATGGTCCTAGAAAAATTTTAGAGTAATGTTTGCTACCAAAAGTAAATAAAAGGAACATAATTGGTTCTATAATTTTTGAACTCCTTACCATGTTATTAATGGTAATCCCTTGTTGCTTCCCTACACTTCTGAAGCAGCACAAAACAATAAAAAAATAGTGTTACAACTCTGCCACCCCAACAAGGATATATAGATATATAACAAACACATGATGCTTCATACTTTTTCAACTAACTTAAAAAATTAATTCAACAAAATATTGTTTGTGTTTTGGGCTTGTTTGGGAGATCTAACTTCATACCTACATACCCAACAAACATATCATGAAAATAGTCTCTTAGCTTGGACACCCCTTTTTCTGGAACATTATAGCAGTAAACAGAAGAATAGTCATTGATAGCAATAAAATCCAATGATCCCTGTATCTTTTGAATTTTCTCCTTTGTAAACAAGGGCAAGCGAGAACCTACTATCTTCCTCATGCTCACTAGATAGTCTCCATGAGCAATGGGTCTAAGAACCTGTCCATGTTCAATTAAACATTAGTTGACCCATTTGAAATAATTTTATCAAAAATATTAATAAACTATTTGGAAATATTAAATCCTCCCTAACCAAACAGAGGAAGAAGTCATAAATTTTATGGATTCAAATTAGTGCCAATTAAGATGTACTGATGGAATGAACTGTAGAAAAAGAATCATTTTAATCAAAGAATCAAAGTGGCAAAGAGAAACATAGTGATTGACAACAATAAAAACCAATGCTATCTATATCTTTTGAGCTTTTCCCTTTGTAACCAAAGGCAATCGAGAACCTACTATTTTCCTCATGCCCATTGGATGGTCTCCATAAACAAGTGAGTCTAAGCACCTGTCCCTTGGGAAATATTTGTAGTTTAGAATGGATTTTGGTGTTCAATAAAACATGAGCTAAACTATTTGGAATCTTCTTCATCAGTTGTTTAATAAAAGTAGTTGGAAACAATAGTCTTCCAATCGATGGATCCTAATGGAGTAGTCAACATCGAACCACTTAAGACTAGTTGATGGAATGAAATGCAGATATATTTGAATTCCAAGGAAAATCGGACTTACTAGCCTATAAAAAAATCATTGTATCTTTCATTTGTAGCTATATCTGTAGACTTATTGGTAAGTGGTATTTCCCATTGTATGAGAAGAGCCAAACCAATCCAACCTCTTTGCTTTTCCTATACACAAAACAAAGAATCAAAATTTTCTCAATTGAGTAATTCTTAGGTAGAAAACACTTAGTAGTCCTCTTTTTATCAAGGTGCAAAAATATGGGCTTTGGGTGAAAAGCAAAAATTGAAATTAATATCCTATCAATGTTTACGAAAACCAAAACAGGTCAAGGATTGGAGTACATCAAATAAGAGAAATAACAAGATGCAAGAGCATAAAGGGAGTAATTTTTCAAGCAAAAAGAAGAGAAAACAACTTGATACTTTTCCCTGTATAGCTCCATAGCAACTGCATGTGCTATCAATATATTGTAGGCAACAATATATGGCTCAACAGTGGAGTTTCCTGTAGTACAATTCCCAAAAGGATAGGAGTAGCGTTGAGGAGAAAAACCACCATTGTCATACCCTGCAGCTGAAAATACATTGGGTTCATTGAAAGTTGACCAGAATTTCACCCTATCACCAAATTCTCTACTCCCACAAATCAAAATTATCTGCTCCCACAAATCAATCAATGAGTCAAAACCATATAAGCTATTGTTAAATATGTAATGGTTTAGAATGAAAAATATATTTTTTTACTAATAAAAACAAGATTATTATTTACTAATTTTTCTTTTAGCTGTACAAAATTGAATAGATGAAGGTCAAGACCAGATCATTCAAGTTGTTCAAGTAGCATCTCCTGAATAACCAGAGATAGAAAGTTTGATGGCAGAGGAAGTTGGTAATTTTGTTCAATATATAACTCCATTGCTAGAGGACCAAGATATTTTCTTCTCTTAAGAGGTTTTGGCTTTAGATTCAGTAATTTCCGTGAACACCAATGATGAAAAATCTTTAGTTGATATATGTAGAGGGGATAGACTTTGTTGCCAAAATTCAATATTTTTTGTTCATGATGTTAGTGAAGGATCGCTATTAGGTAAAAGCCAGCTTCTTTGTCCTTGAAGATAATTTAGCTCTAGAGGCACTCATTAGATTGGAAGTATATTTGGAAGTTTCAATGAAATATTGACAGTTTCTACAACACCTTGAATTTCCTTTTAAATTTTGACTGATATTCACCTTTGTCTTCAACAACCCCCATATACGTCAGTGAAGAAGCCGATGTTCAACATACAATAGTTAGTACTGAGCCCATGTTAGAAAATGTTATTACAAAAGATGAAGAATATGAAGAACTTGATAAGGAAACAAAGCATGTAGTGATCACCATTTTTATAGATGTGTTATTGCAGGCTTTGTATTATAAGTCTCAGTGAAGTGGTTTAATTAGGTTTGTCTGCAATTTGAATTTCCATCTTCTAACCCACCAAGTCTTTGTATCATTTAATCAGTAACAGTCTTATGTGTTCTCTCACTGCTCATTATCTTCCTTTAGTTGAAAAACATAGGTTTGGGAGGTTTTATTGTAAGATTGTTAGTATTGCATGCTTAAAGATGCAGCTTTAGTTTTAATTTTTGTGCATAGACCACCCTATAAAACACACTAGTACAAGTTGTAAACAGTAAGTAAATACTAGATTTAGATTAGGGTTTGAGGTTAGATTTTGTTTGTAGAGAGATTCCCCTAATAATTTGAAGAGTGGTTCTATAACACATCTGTTTCATTTTGTGTTGCATTGAAAGGTGTAAATTAATACACTAATAGAGTGCAAGAGGCTTTTCCAACCAATAACTCAAATACTAATCTCAATACCAAGATAAAGCATAACAAAAGAAGCAAATTTGAACAAAAAAACTATGCAAAAGATGTTCAGGTTAGTGGACATAATTCATCCTGAATTCAATAAGGAAAAATGATAGCCATTCAGCAGATAACTATTGCAAGATTGTCTTAAAACCAAAAAGCATAGTAATACTATATCAAATAAAACTTAGATTTGAAATCAAAAGGTAGTTATGGGAAATAGAAAACACCATCTCAGAGACTGGCCTAGAGACTTTAGAGGGACTTGGAAAGAAAGAACAACAAGAAAATAGGCACCTTAGTGCTAGTGTTGTTGGTGGTGGGGTTACTAGGCCCTGTGGAAGGAATAACCAACTCGAAGGATGTGAAGCAATTCCTTGTTCCGCAGAACAAGGCAAGACAAGCCGTTGGAGTTCCCCAGCTTACATGGAACCTCACAGTTATTGCTTATGCCCATAGTTATGCGAGAGATAGAAGAAATGGTTGCCTCCTTGAACATTCTAAAGGATATCCCTATAGTGAAAACATATTCTAAGGTAGCGGCCCATCTTGGGCACCTCTACAGGCAATGAATGCATGGATTGATGAAGGGAAGTGGTTTATACATGCCAATAACACTTGTACAGGCTCAGATTGCACACACTATAAGCAAATTGTGTGGAGAACCACCACAAGTGTTGGGTGTGCTATTATAAGATGTAAGAACAGGGACACATGGGTTATATGCAGCTATATTAGATGGATACAGTTGAAATGCTGACAATTACTCCCATGCTCTCTACCCCTCCACTCTTCCTCTCATACATCCTCCAAAACATTCACCCATATGCTAAGAAGACTCTTGTTGTAGGTAAATGCTCTGCTCGTACCAGCCATTTTAACATGCACAAAAAAATGAAAGCCATTTTAACAAGCATGATCAAAATGAAGGTCGAAAGCCATTTTAATAGGTCCGATAAAAATATTTAAAAGACCCGATAGTCAAAGAATGTTTAGTGCCACAAAAACCAGCATACACGCACCCATACATTTCCAAGAAAAGAGACAAGATACAGAAGAAGAAAAAAAAGATAGGTGGGGCACACCTGGTCTGTTGCTGAGAGGCCCTGTCGCTTGGCCAAGAACCTGGACCCACGTGGTCATGACCTTTTGCTTTGAGCTTCACGCCCTTTTGATTTGCTGAAAACCCCTTGTCATTTGTAATGAAAAAGCCCTTTCTCATGCCTTTGTTCCTCTGGTTTGTGTTGTTCCCCTGTTTTGTTCTCTGTTCTAAAAGGGAAATGAAATTAGCGCACGATTGAAGGTAATGTCCAATATTGGAGGGAAAAGGAAAATTGAGAGGAAATTAAAAAATACATTTTAGAAAAATCTTTTTTATTGTCTTAATTTAGGAACAAATTAATAATTTAATACTAAATTGTAGTACAATCTTAGATTAATAAGAGGGGGTCTATGTGGTAGTGAGAAATATTCATGATGATAGTTGTGTGGATCAAAATTTTGTGTCATTTCCAATTAGTGATATGGAGGAAGTAAAAAATATCTCAGATTTGATTGTTTTAAAAAATGTTGAAGTGGAGGAATTTTCAGATTTACAAAA
>VDFB02373621.1:0-26642 GCA_007258455.2 Sequoia sempervirens
TCCTCATTTTAATGATTATGTTTCACTGTCTCAAATAATTAAAGATAGATGCTATAAGGATTGGTGGAGTCGAGATACTCATTAATTTTATCAAACCTATACTAATAGGATTCATCCTAATAAAATGTACTCTTCTTAAGTAAGATTAATTATGGTTTGCATCTATCTACCAATGGTTCTATGAAGCTTTGGATAGCCTAAATTTTCCCTCTGAAATTATGTAACTATCTGACATTATTTGCAAGTGGTATGTTTTATAATGGCTGCATTAGTGAGATATACTTCTTTTTTTTTTAAGAAATAGTGAGACCTCAAATTTTTCCCAATCTTGGGATAAAGACACATTTTTTTATATTTATTCACACTCTATACTCCATCAAGTAGTCAAAGATATTCTCAAGGACTTTTGGGTACCCCTCTTTTTTTGGATTTACTTATTAAATCATCCGCATAATCTTCTATTATGCCATGAATAATGTTGTAAAATATTAAAATTATTTATTATTGATATGTTTCCCCTACATTTTTCAAACCAAATGACATTACCTGATAAGAATTTGTGCCCCAAGGAACAATGAAAGTGATTTTATACTAATCTTTGGAGGCACTAGAATCTAATTGTATCCATATAAATTTTCCATGAGGAAGAGCATCTCATGTCCTAATATAAGGATGACTATGACACCATTGTTTGGTAGTGTAAATTCATCCTTAGGATATTCTTTGTTTAGGTCTTTAAAATTAACTTACAAATTCATATTTCCTTGGGATTTTTTTAGTAATGGGAATATATTGGAGATATATTCTTCATAATTAATGGGTGTATGAATCTAACCTAAAATAAAATTTATACCTCTTCCTTACACAATAAGGTGATTTAAGTGTGCATCTTATATATTTAATGTTTCTCTAGTTTTTCCTTAGGGTGTACCACAAAATGGTGGATAGCAAGAGAGGGTTCTAAGCCTAACATATTTAGATATGACCAATTGAAAATGTCTATAGAGTTCTTTTGAAGAGTAGTGATGCTTCCCTATTCATCTAAAGTTAGACTTATTATAATGTAGGTAATGTAATCAATATTTGTACCTAAATCGACTTCTTATTCTTCCTCAACTAAAACTAATAACATATCCTTCTACTATAGAGATACTAGGGGAAGACCAAGCTCCTCATATATCAACACCTTAGATAGGTTTTCATTAATATAGACATAATTTTTTCTTTCTTTTTCTATGTTCAATAATGCCTTAGGAAGGTTTCCACTATGATACTTTTTTTCTCCTTTTTTACTTTGATGACTAAGGAACTTAGCTTTTCCTATAAAGTAATCCACTACATCCAAGTTTAAATCAAATCCATTCCTAGGATCACCAATTAGTATGTCATTATGGGACTATGGAGTCCCATAAATTTAACTATGGATTCATCATTTTTGAAAATGTTTAGAGACACTAAGTTTGTTTGTACCAAGACATAAGTTGAAGGAAGACAAGAGGTTAAGTCAATGATACAAATGAATGTTGCGGAAAAGTTCAAGGAAATTTTTGATGGATTAATCAATCGTCCATTCTTTGATGTGCTAAAAAATAAGAGAATGTTCTTCAATAGTTTAGATGCATTAGTTATATACTAGGATTCCTCACCAAGTGTCATGTATCCTAGTACAAATTTTTTATGATAAAATTTGATGATAATTAGTTCAATTATTCCCTACTCATGTAGTCTTAGGACATCACTTTTGTATCCCATATTCTTACACATATAAAGATCCTCTAGATAGGTTTCTTGAAGAAATCATGGTGGATATTCCTCATCCTTATAGCGCTAGGAAGTAATATCACCCTCAATTTTTTTGTCTCCTAAGAGCCCATTCTCAACAAATATCATGGAAACATATTATAAATATTATCTATTCTATTGACTTCATGCTACAGTTTTTTATGAAAGCATGGATAAAGGTGGATCATGCCTACACATAATACATTTTGAGTCTTGTATTCCCAAGATCCTTTGTTAATAATCTTGACTTGGATTTTTCTAGTATGATCAAATGATAATGAGGATAGCAAGGAGGTAATATTGAAACATTATGAATATGGTAATAAGGGAATGAGTGGAAATATTATTTCTATAGCAACAACCTAATAGATGACATGCCTATTCCAATATTTTATAGTACTAAAAGGGATGAGGATTGGTAAAAAATATGATTTTTGTGCCTTTGTGGGGCAACTTAAATTATTGGTGATAAGTAGAAGATATGACTTTCCTAGTTTGAATCCATAGGCCTTTGAGTTGGGTATCATAAGGTAGGTCAAGACTAATAACATAGCACATTATTTATAGTAGCATGGGACTGTTCTAAACTGGGAGAAAAACAATACACTCATACTCTTGTTTTGCATCACTAGATGCTCTAATTTCTATTTCTTACATCCAAATACATCTTTATAATATCCTAATTATTTTACCAATTTATACATATAAATATTTAATCTACATATTTTATGAATTAGGACTCATTTTACTTTGTGCTTATTGATAGTTGCTTTAATGTGAAGTACTTTTTTATGAGATGGCTCAACGGGAGAATATTGTATTGGCTAAAATTACTTCAAAAGGAATTGGTCAAGGTGGATATCATAGGAGACTCATGACTTCTATAGGTCATGTTTCAATATCTACTTATGAATAATAGATGTTTTAAGAATCTCTAGGATGAATATATCTAAGCTATATTCTTCCAAATTTGTTATAGAAAACTGCATTAGATGAAATGTTGGGATGATGAGGAGGCCCCTTGGATGGTATCCCAACCATGCCTAGTTGTCACAATACAATTTGAGGATTTGATATTAATTGTGACAACTCATGTGGTAGCTTCCTTAATTCTGATCCACAATAGATTTTTATTAGGAGGGTGATTTATTAGTGTAAAATTACAATAGATCTAGGAAGATAAATGATCAGCACACAGAAAAAAAAATTTGCATTTTAGACCACATTCTCATTTATTATTGAATGAATACAATGAAGGATTGAATATCCTTATGTAGACTCAAATGAACTCAACATGAGATCCTTGAATGGTGGAGTTTTGACTAAGAGAGGAGTGAGATAACAAAATGCATGAATCAGTTAAGTGACTTTATCTTGTGGGCAACACAAAGAATAAAGCATATGATTGATTGAAATTCATAATTAATAAAATAACATTGGGAATCAGAACTAGATGACCATTTCCTAAGTTTGCAATAAGCACTAGAGTAAATTACTTATGATTAATTTACTCCAACAATTAGAGTAGATATCATGAGTGTAATTATTATGGGAAAATAATTGGTGACCTTCTATTGTAAACTCACCATGATCAATAAGATCTTGGATATAGTCCTTTAATTTCACACATTTTAAGGTGGTGTGACCATTAATGCAATGCTACTCATAGCATTTATTATCCATGTACCACATAAGCTTCGTCAAACATTTTATGTTTGGATATATAACCATATTATCTTGGATAATTTTTTGAGACATAAATTCCATAGGTTACCCCAAAATAGATACCTCTATAACAAAATGATAGGAGTTATTTTAAGAAGCGCATACCACATTCAAATCAAAGTCCTAGATAAAGAAGTACATAGCATAGTTAAATCAAATAAAATAATAAGTACATAATATAATCAAACCAAAGTCATTTAATGCATAAGACTCGAACCAATGATCTAGATATCATCATTTTTGACATATTTGGAAACATATGTTGAAAATATTTTATAAATTTCATCATCATCTTCAATATCAAACTCAACCATCATGCCCCCTTGTTTACTTTTATTGCAACAATAGAAAACCTTTCCTTTTCTTTCTTCAGCATTATCAAAAGCATAATGTCTTTCTCATTGAGGCTTCTTGCTCTTGAAATTAAAAGAAAATATATTTTTTATTTTGTTTCATTATTTGTATTTAACATTTCTTCATCTTGCAATAATAGACCCTCCAAAGCATTGAATTTCAATGTTGCCTTTTTTTTTCACTCAATGTTTGTACAATCTTAAAATTCTAAAAAGACTTTGAAAAACTAGTAAGATTTATGGACATGCAATATTTATCTATAATAATCTTTGATGTATTAATGAAAATATTTAAAATACCCCTTAGCTTTTAGAGATACTCAATTATGAATTTATCTATAACTGAGTTCAAAGCATGAATGCTCTTACATCATTCTTATGCTAAAAGATTGTGGTAGTTGCACAACCAATACTTTTTTATTGTGGTTGCATTCAAAACATAATTTATCAATGTATCACCAGTATACAAGCTTAGCAAGGCTAGTACTTGGTGTGATTTCTTGTCAAATTCTTTTTGTAGATGAACATCTATTGGATGTCTTGTTATAGCTACATTGACAATGGAGGTAAGGTCTAATAAATGAAAAATGCTTTACATTTGATGATGTCATTATCTATAATTGTCAACACGAATAAACTTTAGAGAAGGCACCCAATATATTATATGTCATTATGCAAGACTTTTTTAAGAAAAACTTAAAATTAAGAAATGCTAGGCCACCAAAATTACTCCCAATTTTATATTACATTAAAACATGACTTTAATAATAATATTTGCACAAACTTCTCTTTGGTTTAATATTTATTAATACCAAAGCTATATATTTCAATCTGTGACTGCTCTTACAAATTTACTTTCTTCACTTACAGGTTCATATTAATGTTGTTTACTTCAATACAAAATTTGCTGTAGAAAAAGAAATTACAGTCTTTTAATAATTTATATTAATGTTGCATATATTAATACAAAATCTGTTATAGAAAAAGAAATTGCAGCCTTTTAATTTTAGCAATGATCTCATTGATCAACCTTACTATACTTTCTGATATCAAGTTAAATTTTTCATAAGCTATTTGAAAATTGACCTCCCATTTACTGCTGGGGAGTTCTAATTCTGAACTACTGTTGGTTAATTTTGTGAGTTGCTTTTCGCTTGCTGTCCATAGTTCTTTAATGTTCGTTTCCTTCTAAATCCTTTTTTAGACTGCCTTCTATTCTCTTTGTAATTCTTTCAGTTTTAATCAATATAAAAAAACAAAATTACTGAGATCCATCTTTAATTTAAATGTGAAACTATACTGACAAATGTTCCGGTGAACAATTTACACGCAGCATCCGAACTTTGGATTAACCGATCTCTCTAAATTCAAGCATAAATTTAAAACATTGGGTGTGTCAAAAGTTATATGTGCTTCTGTAAATCCAAGGCACCGCTGATGTGAAGAGCGTAAAGCTTTCGTTCCAAAATGGCCTGACACGGATATTTTTAATATTATCTCACACGTGTCCTCTGCCGCATCTTGGCGGAGAAACACAAGGCACTGGTAAAGTCGCCCATGTACTGACAACGACTCATCTACTTTCTAGTTTAGGGTTTCACTATGCGAGACGGTAATCATACCATTTATTGTAACGAAATGATTATGATAATATATATTTCTTTGGGGAGACACTAGGATTGGTTGACCCGCTTAATGGGCAGTGTTTTATATTCGCGTTTGTGGCCACCATTTTTGGATCTGTGGGTTTTGTCTACAGTTTCTTCTCTTTTTTTGTCTGACTATTAGTAGTAAATTCTGCATTATTATGGATGGACATGAGGCGATGTTCTTGTTGGGATGATGAAGAAGCCCCTAGTGTCACAACACGATTTGATTTGATCTTAATTGTGACAACTCATGGGGAAACTTCCTCAATTATGGTCCACAATGGATTTGTATTAGGAGGATGGTTTATAGAGTAGATTTCATGAGTGTAATTATTATGGGAAAATACTTGGTTAGGCATTAAGGTTTGGTTTTGATGATGCTTTGGAAGGGGATTTCAATACATGACTAATTATTCATTAGGTAAGGAGGATGGGTGACCGTCTAATCTCATTATGGTTAATGAGATGTTGGATATAGTGTGATCTTTAATGTAATATTATTCATAGTATTTATCATCTTTGTATCATATAAGTTTTGTTAAAGGTTTTATTTTGGAAATATAATCGTATCATCTTGGATGAGTCTTTGAAACATGAATTCTATATGTTACTATCAGAAAGTGTATTTGTATTTACATTTTGGATGGGAGAGATTTTTTGGTTTTTCTTATGGAATGATGTTTTTTGAGGCTTTCTATATAATTTGCACATTAGAGTTGTCTTGTTGCATTTTGTTTGGATTTATTAAACATGTTTTGAGTTAGTTACCCCGCCATTGATAATATTTTGTTAAATTAATCCAATAGTTCGTTTTTTTTAGAGGCTTGATTATCCTTGTAACTTTATTTATTATAAATGTTAACTAAGGCTTTTATAATGATATATTTCTTAATAGTGACCCCTTTTCAATTAACTTGTCAAATGTAGTCACAATGCAACTATAAGAAAAAGGACATCTTTAGATTAAGATTAGTGAAGAATATAGTTAAAAGTTGTTTCATGAGGATAGGCCAAGGGAATTTTATTGTGAGACTCCTCCACCATTGTAGGAAGGCAACAAGTCTCTCCCTACTACATTGATTTGCATTACATAAATCAAGCATTGCAAGGTCAAGTTCAACATTACAAAAGAATTGTATAAGAAAATATTAAAATTTTAATAAAAGACATAATGGATCTTAGAGCTAAATTCATAAAAGACTTCAAGGATTACCCTCCTATAATGCAAGGGAAGAGTCTTATTAAGTATATGTCACTATATGTGACCTCTTAACATGCCATTAAAAAGCCTTGGTATGGTAACATTGGTTTTCATTTCTCTTATGCATGCTTGTCAAAATTAGGGATATCAAAACTAAGGAGGGAACGACTCCATTTTTATATATCTGTCAAATGGGTAAAGGCATAGTTATTTGATGTATATGGTTTATTTTAATTAAGTTCCATAGTTTGTAGTACTTTTATAGTATCCTTCATTTCTTACAACTCTTGGGTAAATCAATTCACAAAAGTGGGGTTTGGATGTTGGTATGCAATGGGTCCATAAGGTGGTGGTTATTTGTAAATGGACTCAATTGGATTTGCTTGAGGAACATGGTGTTGGAATTTTGGTGGTGGTTGATTGAATTGTGTCTCTAAAAAATATGAGCTATTATGGGTGGATATGATATTGTAAAAAAATAGAAAGTTGAATAATAGGGGGTGTGATAAGGAATCATATATTGTGGTGGTAAAGTTTTTTGTTGTGTAGAAAGTGGAGGTTTGATTGAATTAAAGGCAACATAGATTAAAATTAATTTTTAGGTGGGTTTAATAAAAGAGGAATATTTTGGTTGAAGGGCATAGATGGAATCCTAATTCAAGGTGGACTGGAAGGGGTTTTAGTGTAATGAGGATCTTGATGTCAAGTTGATAATGGGTTGTCTCCAATTGAATGGTATGCATGCCATTTTAATTTTAATGTTAAAAGGGTCCAAGTTGTTTGGGTTGGATGATTAAATATGAAGAAGATGTGGCAATACATTATACCCTAAATTATATCTTTCATGGAATATTTGTGAGCTAGTTACGGGTGGATATAACCCATTGTGTGGTTGTGAGTTCTTCATGTACTAGATAACTTATTTTGAACTAATCATAGTGAGAGGGTATTTTAGATCCCACATTGATTAATATTTCCAAGAGTTATTCTTATTAATTTTTTACAAGGTAATGCATGTAGATATAAGTGGTTTCATTATTGAGGAACCCTACAAAATGAGGAGAATACTTGGGTTGACAAACAAAAGTTTCTTTCTCAATTGAGATGTTATGGTGTATTGGATGGGATAATATTTCACCTTCTATGTGGAAATTATATAACTAGACATGAAAGGATTTATGTTGCATTGTTCCATGTTTCTCCTTGCTTGTGATCTAGCTATAGGTGACATAAAACCACAGTTTAGATTTTAAAGGTTTTGTTCAACTTCAATCTAAATGGGAATGTTTAACTTTAAGTGATAGTCAAATATTTGATAAGGGTTAATTTTAGGTTTAAAAGTGTGTTGGCTAGGTTATGATCAAAGGTTCATGGGTTGAATTTAAGAAGATGCATTGGTTTTTTTGTGTTGGAATTTGTTTTATTTAGAAGTTGGATGGCTCTAAATTATTTTTAAAATAGTCATCAAGGACTTTAGCTTGATTTAAGTGAATATTTTATATTTCCTACTTGATATAGGAAATCTATCAAGCTAAGGTTGATTTGGATGCTTGAGTTTCCTAACCTAGGATATGCAAGTTAATAAGATATTTTAACCAACATTTGATGGGTAGGTTGGATTTTGTGTAGGTAAACTTGGTCCAGTACACCAAATAAAACAAATTCCCAATTGATATTAAGTTATATGATGATGATGATGATGGTATTTGATCAAAGGTATTGAGTTTAAAACAAATTCAACTTAGGAGGGTGGAGGTTTATTTTTATTTTATTTGTATTAGAAAAAAAGGATCTTAAGGTATATAGAATTTTGGTTTTGATGTGATTGATGGATTTGTACTTGGTTTAAGGTGTGTTTTATGGATTTGATGTAGGATGAAGGGGTTTGAATGTTTGAATTTTAATAGAAGGATTATGGGTTTTGAGATGATAGGATAAGGCTTTGGTGGTTGTTGTACTTTTATTTTTATTGTCATGAAATTCAAAGTTTATTTCATTCTTTATTTGGATTTTATAAATGTTTCATTTGGATTTAAGGGTGAAAATTGGTTTCACAAATAAAGATAGATCAAGCATGTTAAAATGCTAAATTATTCAAGTGGGAGTGTGAGTGATTTTCAACCCACTTCTATGCCTTGCCTAGGCATGATGGGTAGGGCCAATGTTGAATAAATAACCATTGTTTATCACCCAAGATCACGATAGAATTAAGGGATATCATACATGGCCTACATGCTTGTTTCTAGGAGTATGGAGTGAGTAATATTTTTGAGTTAACCACATGCTAGTGCATTACTACCAAAAATGATTGAAATGTAAAATCAAGACTTGTACAAGATTGCTATAGCATGTCCTTAATATAACTAAAGGTATATGAGGCCTAATTCTATGTAATGAAAGGGCATGTCTAATGGCTTGGTGCAAGAGAATAACCCACTCTTCTCCTTCACTTAGAAAAGTATCAAGTTCTTGCAATCTTGGCCTAATGACAAATGTCCCCACAATAGGAGATTTTTTTTATTCTCTCCCAAATTTGTAGACACCACTAGAAAATGAGGGTTAGGGTCATCTCCTTGGTGATGAAATCCAAGGTAGATCTATTAAGGGAAAAAATTATTGCTTTTACATTCTTCAATATTGCCTTGCACCATGATGACCACTAAAAAACATTCACAATTTTATATTACATTAAAAAATGACTTTAATAATAATATTTGCACAAGCTTCTCTTTGGTTTAATATTTATCAATACCAAAGCTTTACATTTCAATTTGTGGCCTCTCTTACTCATAAATTTACTTCCTTCACTTACAAGTTTATATTAATGCTGCTTACTTTAATACAAAATCCGCTGTACAGTCTTTTAATAGTTTATATTAATGCTGCTTACTTGAATACTAACAATGATCTCATTGCTCAACATTACCACCTTCTTCTGATACCAACTTAAATTTTTCATAAGCTATCTGAAAATTGACCTCCCATTTACTACTGGGGAACTCTATTACTGAACTACTGACCTTCTTAATAACTGTTTTTAATTTGAATGGACTCATTTAAAAAAAAATACAAAACAACTGATAAGAATACCATAGAAATGACAAATGTCCCGGTGAACAATTTACACGCAGCACCTGAACTTAGGTTTAACCCATCTCTCTAAATTCAGCATAAATTTAGAACATTGGGTGTGTCAAAAATTTAGGTATATGGGCTCCTGTAAATCCAAGGCACCGCTGATGTGAAGAGTGTAAAGCTTTCGTTCTGACACGGATATTTTTAATATTATCTCAGACGCGCCCACTAACACAACTTAGCGGAGAAACACAAGTGACTTGTAAAGTCGCCCGTGTACGGTCAACGATTCATCTAATTTCTAGTTTAGGGTTTCCCTATGCGAAAGAGCAATCATACCATTTATAGTAAGGAAATGATTATGATAATATATATTTCTCTGGCGAGACACTTGGATTGGTTGATCCGCTTAATGGGCAGTGCTTTTATATTCGCTTTTCTGGCCTGTAGCCACCATTTTTGGCTCCTTAGTTTTGTCTACTTTTTTGGCTCCTATTCATGCAAATAATATTTGAAACAAAATAAAAAATATCTTTTTATAGATCTAATAATTTACTTATTTTTTAATATTTTTTATTATTACTAAAAGCATGTCTTCAACATTCAATTATAAGGTTTATTGTCTTGTCAAGAAAAATATTAAATTTTATTTTAACAAATTAGAAATGATAAACTAGAGAATAGATTCCATGTCAAGATGATACAATTTTTTTCTATTTTTGATAAATAATTAAGATATAAAGTGATTTCCCATCAAAACAATTTTATTTTCAATACACATAAACTTTATGATTTACTTTTAAAAAATGCATGCATTGAAATGTAAAAAAATGAATCTTGCATTCAAGTGCCATGATATAAATACACTAAAAATCAAAGAAAAAAAATACTTTATAAAGAACATTATGTTACACATCCTCATTTTTCAATATTTTATCAATAACTAAATTATATTATAATTTTTATAAAAAACTACAATCAAATAATTTTTTATTTCAAAATAAATACAAACATAACTTACACTAAATCTAATTTTAATAGTTTTAATAGCTTAATATAAATTCTCAATATTCAAAATATATATCCAACTCTTTATCTCTTCAGGTTCAAAATTTAGATTTAATGTTGGTTGTTTCCTTTACAAAAAAATGTCACAACTTTAAATTTTCTCTAAAGGCACTATGATGAAATTGTTTATGTTGAGCACAAGTCATCACCCTTAAAATTTATAATATATATTTTAACATCAATAATGGTTTGTGGACTCATACACATAACCTACAAAGCCATCATATGATTGTTCACAAATGAAAACTCTTACAAAATTTGGATGCAAAATGATTATGAATAAGTATGGGTGGAATTCTAACTCCTTTGAATATTGATATGATACCAACCATCCACGTAGAATCCCTTTACCTTTGATGATGAGTACATAACACTTACACAAAGTTTCATGCTAATATATTAGACACTAGTCTCCTACTACACACTATAAAATATAAGATGATGCATAACCATCAATAGTTAGAACATTAAGTGGCTATTTAAGTCACTACTTTCTAGATAAGGGACCATATCCTATCAACACCAATAAATGGATGCCACACAATTATCAATCATATACTACTAATGAAAAGTGATCTACCACTATAATAGATATTGGGCTTTCCATCACGAGAGGTGACATGTGGTAGGTCATAAATTATGATTAAGCCCATGTGGTCACCACAATAATTATACCTCACTGCATAAAATATAAAATATTTAGGCCCACCAAATAAAATCACCGTAGTGCCAGCATATGGCATGATCTCACAGGAACACATGTAAGGAATATGTCAAGGGGACATTGCATAACATAAGAGGCTATTTGCTAAGTACTTGTGTAAATATGAGACTTTAGTGATGAAAGACATAGATACCACGTGGATAACATGCAACAACAAGTGGGACATGATCATTAGAAAGGATTGACCATTGGTGGAATCCATGCACTAAGTGTAAGATGGTGAGATGTAGCAAATATTGATAGGTTAACAATACGTGCAAAAATATGACCAAACATAAAGAATGGGTACTAGCTAAGAGTATTAGTGATGGTGAGACAAATGGTAGTGACCAAGGGTCCTTAGAGGATGTATAAACTCAATATTCTACTTATACCTTGGATTAGAGCATAAATAAAAGGTAAATAAAATAATATAAAAAACTAGACCTATTGAGTTTCTTTTTGAGTTTATAATGTGATATCCCATACCTAAATAAAAAATCTTTAATTGTTTTCAAAGGGATGGATATATAGATTTGGTGAGGAAAAATAAAGGGATAATATTGGTTTGAGATGGAGGACTATGATTTGATACCATAAAATTCAAAATTCAAATTGAGAGTGAAGAGAGAAGTAAATGTAGGTGCTTGATGGATTTAGGGTTAGGATTCACTTGAATAAATATAATGTTAGTATTAAAATTTAATTTAGTTTTTGATTGAAGATAGTTGAAGATGGGTGGCTAGGATTAGTTTTTTATTTTAATGGATAGGATTAAATGTTAGTTTGAATTTGAATTGTTGATTTAGATTTATTTTGATTTTAAATTATGGATGTGACATGAGTGTCCCATTAATTTGGTATTAGACTAGGATTTGTGGATGTAAGCTAATTAATTGAAAAAATAAATTACTTAATCAATTAGAAGAAATTGAATATAAGATGTTAATTTATTTAAATAAATATGATGTATTTAATAAATTAGTGTTGAGATGATAAGAATATGGTTATGATGGGCCTAGTTTGGTGTCAAAACTACCAAAAATGAAGATGTTATGTATAACATTAGAAAATGGTTAATTTTAAGTCTCTACAAAGAGAAATAATTGCTAGTGACTAATCAATCAAGATTGACAAGGTTGTGACCCACTATGTCTTAGACCAACTATGCAAGTACCACATAACATTAAGGAAAATAAGACATCCTGTAAGTTGTGGTAGAACTAACTAAGAAAGTCTCCATGCACTCATAAGAAAAGTGAAAAGTTGTGTATTTCTTGGATTAGCATATGAATTTTAGATGTTAGGGGAATATGAATCAAGGATGAGGCTAAGGGAATATGCATGGGGTATTTAGGGCTTTGGGTTTGAATGCATGTAAGCCAACATTTGAACACCTTAGAGCATGAACCAAATGACCTCCAATACACAATAAACATTATCAAAGATAATGAGGTGACTCCTACTATGAACATACAAGATACAAACCCCAAAGTGACATAGACCAATCCAATAATGCTATTAGATCAACCAATATTATAAAAGTGGGAGAAATGCATTAAAAAACCCAAAAATTATGAAATTCCTAAGGAAATTTGAACAAATTTCATAATAGATTCCTAAACTTAAACCTTGACCAGACAAATGAGTAAACCCCAACACAAATTAACTTACATTGATTGACAACTTGGTTTATTAGAGAAAAATAAATTCTAATTTATATTTATAGGCAACATGACCTAATTTACATTCTTGTTTGAAAGAAATTTTCTTGGAAAGGTATAAATCATTTCTAACTCCTAAAACTTGATTATATAAGACGATTCAGGAAATTATTTTATACTCAAAGACATTAGATTTCCACAGTTCATAATAATGACATAAATTTTTCTGGATTTGACTGTGTTGGTTTTTTTGTTTTGTATCATAATTTTATACTTCCAAATTTTTATGATTATAATTTATTAAATCATTCTTAATTTAAATTAACAATAATAATCATACTGACATAACTTAGCATAACATATTTTAAAAACAAAAATTAAAAATTAAAGATATTTTAGAAAAAATGATAAAGAAAAACAGTTTTAATAATAGTAATTTTTTAATTAATAATGTAATGATAATAGAAAATAATACTCCTTAACCAAAATAAAAAAATAACACATTTAAAAAAAAACAAAAAAAAAATTAAATAATACGTTTTTAATAATATAATAATAATATAATATAATACTAAGTACTTATAAAAAAATATAATATAATTTAATATATTACAAAAATAATATATATATCGGCATATTTTATATAAATTATATTTAAGATAGATATACTAGTTGACAATACAATTGTATTCATTAAATTATCAAATTGAAATATATTAATTATTTAACATAATACAATACAATAATTAATATGAAATTTATAATAATCTAACATTTAAAATATTTACATAAAATAATCTAAAAGATTATTAAAGCACAAAGTAATTAAAAAAAAACATAATGTAATTTGATTATTTTGATTAAATAAAAAATAAGGGTATATATATTGGCTTATTTTAGATAAATTATATTTAAGATAGATATACTAGTTGACAATACAATTATATTTATTAATCATCAAATTGGAATATATTAATAGTAAGCTTAATACAACACAATGATTAATAGGAAATTTATAATAATCTAACGTTTAAAATGTTTACACAATAATCTAAATAATTATTAAGGCACAAAGTAATTAATAACAAAACGTGATGTAATTTGACTCTTTTTATTAAATAAAAAATAAGGCTATCTTATATGGTCTTTATACTTTATATTCCACCCACCTATTATAGGATCCATTTGGTTTAGTGGAAGGACTTATTAATGAAATGGATACAACACATCCATTTGCATGACTTGGACATTTTTTAAATTGTTCATTAAGTTCCAAATAATATATAAATGAAATGGATACAACACATCAATTTGCATGATTTGAAAATTGTTTAAATTGTTCATTAAGTTCCATATAATATAATATAATACAATACAATAATAATTAGATATATATATATATATATATATATATATATCTACATATCTTATATAAATTATATTTAAGATAGATAGACTAGTTGAAAATACAATTATATTTATTAATTATCAAATTGAAATATATTAATTATTTAACTTAATACAATGCTTAATATGGAATTTATAATAATCTAGAATTTAAAATATTTCAATTCTATTAAAACTAGAAGGGTCAGTACCCACATAGAGGCAAACCAGTGACTCAAGAGTAGTGAGAAGACCAAAAAGTAAACAAAAAACTAGATCTTAAACAGTTCAACCAAGAGGAAGCTAACATTTAAAAAATTTACACAAAATAATCTAAACAGTTATTAAAGTACAAAGTAATTAATAAAAAAATGTAATGTAATTTGACACTTTTTATTAAATAATAAATAAGGGTATCTTATATCGTCCTTATACTTTATATATGCCACCCACCTATTATAGGGTCCATTTGGTTTAGTGGAAGGACTTATCAATGGAATGAATACAACACATCTATTTGCATGATTTGTAAATTTTGTAAATTGTTCACTAAGTTCCAAATAATATAATATAATGCTACTTATTCAAAAAATTAATATAATATAACATATTGCAATAATAATAATATATATATTGACATATTTTATATAAATTATATTTAAGATAGATATGCTCGTTGATAATACAATTCTATTTATTAATTATCAAATTGAAATATATTAATTATTTAACTTATTACAACACAATGATTAATATGAAATTTTTAATAATCTAACATTTAAAAATTTTGTAACACAAAATAATCTAAAGGATTATTAAAGCACAAAGTAATTAATAACAAAACGTAATGTAATTTGACACTTTTTATTAAATAAAAAATAAGGGTATCTTATATGGTCCTTATACTTTATATATGCCACCCACCTATTATGGGGTCCATTTGGTTTAGTGGGAGGATTTATCAATGGAATGAATATAATACATCTATTTGCATCATTTGGACATTTTGCAAATTTTCATTAAGTTCCAAATAATATAATATAATCCTACTTATTCAAAAATTAATATAATATAATATATTATGATAATAATAATATATATATCGACATATTTTATATAAATTATATTTAAGATAGATATGCTAGTTGATAATACAATTATATTTATTAATTATCAAATTGAAATATATTAATTATTTAACTTATTACAACACAATGATTAATATGAAATTTATAATAATCTAACATTTAAAATATTTGTAACACAAAATAATCTAAACAATTATTTAAGCACAAAACGTAATGTAATTTGGCTCTTTTTATTAAATAAGAATAAGTGTATCTTATATGGTCCTTATACTTTATATATGCCACCCACCTATTATGGGGTCCATTTGGTTTATTGGAAGGATTTATTAATGGAATGAATGCAACACATCTATTTGCATGATTTGGACATTTTATAAATTGTTCATTAAGTTCCAAATTATATAATATAATACTACTTATTCAAAAAATTAATATAATATATATATTGACATATTTTATATAAATTATATTTAAGATAGATATGCTAGATGATAATACAATTATATTTATTAATTATCAAATTGAAAGATATTAATTATTTAACTTATTACAACACAATGATTAATATGAAATTTATAATAATCTAAAGGATTATTAAACCACAAAGTAATTAATAACAAAACGTAATGTAATTTGACTCTTTTTATTATTTGGCATATTCAATCCAATAGAGTATATAAATAGAAAATAATAAAAAATTAATTGACTACAATTTAAAAACTTCAAATGATTAACAAGTGGCTGAAAATTTCATAAGTTGAGGAAAATTTCTAGCCCCACTTTAAATACTTATGCTTAGAATAACAATCTTCAAAGTAGGGTTCCTCTTTATTAGGAAAATATTCTAATTAATCCTTTAGCATCTTTTTTGTCTCATGACACCCTTGCTTCATAAAAGTAGTTCTTAAAGGCCCTCTATGGGACCACAACCTTAGAGAACATAATTGTTTTATAAAATATATATTAATAAAATATATATTGAATATTTTTTTCTAATATGAAATTTCGTTTAATAAATAATTAGATTAGTATGATAATTTAAAAATTTTAAATAATTTTTTAACTATTATAATTTTTTATTTAAAATAATTAGAAACAAAAATTAAAAAATATCAATGAAAAAAGTATAGATACCACCTTCTTTTCCGAGAACATCAAGTTGATTATGGACAAGTTGGAGGCTATTAGAAGTCTCAAAGGGCAATTAGTTTGTCTTTTCTCTTTGTTTTCTTATTATTTATTCTGTTATTTCTGTTATTTTTAAAATGTCTATATCTTCGAACTTTTGAAGTTTTGTATCATATAAAGACTTCTATAAACTCTTTTTACTTAATCAAAAACATAATAAATTGATCATAAATTATTTAAAAAATAAAAAAATTGAAAGACATACAATCTCTTAAAATATTATAAAAACGCTAGACATGCAATTAAAAAAATTTAAAATGGTAAAGAAAAAATAAATACAAGAAAAATATTTCCATTAATAAATTGACTAGTGAAGATAAGCATTAGGCATCACATTATTTTAGGGACCCACTTCCTATGACCTCACCAATCTGTAATGATTATCGAGGCAAGCAATATTCACGTGTTAACAACTTAACCATATGTAGAGAATTTACAACTTCATGTGAAAATCAAAAGTGTAGAAAATGTCAAACCCAGAGTAACTTATTAAGTGGGTCAACTCATTTGACAACAATAATGTTTAGACAAATGGATTGAGAGCTATCCATGTAGACAAATTTATGTGCAATTTGAATTAAATATTTTTATAATAAATTTACAATTATTTTAATTGGTTTTTAAAATTTTAAAAGTACGAATCAAAATTTATTAAGAGGGATTTGTTTAATTAATATTTTTAGTGTTTTTAAATTAAGTGATATTTGCATTTATTGTAGGTTTAATTTAGTTCCCTCATCTTTATGTGATTTCTTTTTTTTTCTATATGTCAATCAATTCAAAGAATTTATATTTTATGTAAAAAAGCTTCCAAAATAAATGTGAAAGTAATTTGAAAGTAGTGCACAAAGGTAATGATATCAATCATATCTTTGAGCATGGTCCTTCGTATATTAAATTGTATTTTCTTGTCTTCTCTTATTGGGCTCAAGACTTTGTAGTAAATAAAGAATAGTCTCTTCATGTCCCTATCTAGGTTGAATTTCTCAATTTACCCTTACCCTTATGTCATTTCCTTCATTACATTGATGCATCTTTAGTGCAAGTGATCCAATTTGAGCAAGATAAATTTTTCTACTTATCATCAAAAGGCATTTTGTTTCTATGTAATTTTTTTTAAAGGCCTCAAGGAATCTAGAGAAGTGGAAGTGAGTACCTAAAGGATTATGTACCTTAATCTAATAAACACTTTTTATTGTTGCCAACCTTTAGACTGCAAAATCTATGACTCTCCTCTATTTGTTCATAGGCCAAGCCTCTTCTTGAGAAAACCTCAATAGACCATCTACCATAGAAGGATGGGGATGGGAGGAATGTTGTGGGAAATAAAAGGAATCCTCTTATTTCAGAGTCAAAAGGTATTCGTCCATAGCCTTCACGTGTTGGGCCACAAATTGCAATGCCCCCTAAGGAAAATTAAGTTGACAACTCTTGGGCTGAGGGCCATGCCTTGATTGGCTAAAGCATCCTATTGCAGGAAAGAGGTCACAAGGTCTAGTTTTCTCCCTATCCCCATGGTATTGGAGGGCATGTCACACCAACATCACCAGTCATGTGAATTTTTTTTACCAAGCGCATTGTATTTTATAGGTGAGCTACCAAAATTTTACAATTTTTTTAAAAGAAGAATTGCCAACTCTCACTCGAAAGGGGAATTATATAAAATTATTTCCAAGGAAAGATTCAATTGAACTACAATGGTGGTTGATATTTTATCTTCTCAATTAGAAAATAACCCGCCATCTCCTTCAAATTCTCATCATTCCTATAGCCTAGTTTGTCATCATGAGGATGGATAATTTATAGTAAAATGGAAGAGGATTTTATGAATTTAGCCAAATAATTTTGTAATTGAGGTCAATCATAAAAAATGATTTATTGTAACATTATTGTGGACCTCCTAATCTGATCACTAACAATCACATGACACTTAATTCCTACTTTCCATGAATTTGTTTTTATTGGATTATAACGGTTCTAATGGGTCCCAAATGGAAACACATCATATATGATTGTAATCAATGACTTCCTAACCTCAGTTTTTTGTGTTTAGAAGCATTAAAAATTTATTTATTTCATGTTTTTTTAATAATTTGTTATGTTACTTTTCCAAAAAGACACTTCTTACATTGTCAACATATAGTGGGACATAGAGGAGATGCCACTATCATTTCACCTCAATGACAACCACACATCCTGGTCAATGGATATGACCCTACCAATCATGATTTATGAATATTCTTTAATTTTAATAACTACTCTCATATGTTCATCCTTCAACACCTCTTATATAGTGTGTGCTAATTTTAATATGCTTATGTTGGAATCCAATAAATGTACCCAACATATTATACATTAGACAAACTAGTGAGTGTGAAGTTTGGTACATGTGTAACAAGTTATCTTTTCAATTTGAATTTTGGTGGCATTTTCCTAATTATTTATGGTTTCAGTGGAATAATTTACAAGATTGTGTGGAAATAATTCTTAAACGCTAAGTGATAATGTCATGATGTCTAGACAACCTATCGTTTCCTTCATTAGCTATTATGAATTACTAATTCAACCTCTATAAAATATTATTCTATCCTAATACTTCCTAATATTGTTTTCTATTGAATGGAAAATTTTTGTAACCAAGGTTTCTAGGATGTAATTCTTTCTAAACATGTCTTTATTGATTCACTAGCCAACAATGGCCCATATCTTACATATTTAGAATATTTGGTCAAGTTCTAGCCTTGGGATCAATTAGATTAAATGGTGGAATGATGCAAATCAAGTGTACAACATGCTTTCTCCAAATATATGGGCACTAGTTGATTCTATTTTCAACCTTATAGATCCATCATGGCATTGCCAAGATGGAAATGATGGTATTTTCAGCTTCACATTATTTATGTGTAAGCCAACGTCACTAGTAGAAGTAGGTCATAAATATGCATATATCTTAGGGTGTTGAAATGAAAACTCACCTTTATTGGCTAAAAATTAGAGATACTATTTGAAGGAATTTTTTTTATTCCTTCAAACTTGCAAATTCTCTCAAAAAAATAGATGTGTCAAAGAAGAGAAACACTTTCCTTCTAAAGTCCTTGTCATTATTCAAAATGTTTTTTATCATTACCAATAGGTTTTATAGGTACAATTACCATCCTCGTAGATGGAAAAATCTCTTCAACAATATGTGATTTTGATTCTCGCTAGGCTATTGACTTCATAGGACACCTTTTGCAATCAATGCCATATTAGAAATTTTTTTAAAAGGTTTTTGTATGGTTAAAGAGAAGGCTCCATGAATATGAAAATTTTCCTTATGAATTTTATAAATATTTATGGGATAGAGTTGTTCCTAACCTATTTTAGGCTTATAAAGAATAATTTGTTGTATTTCCATATAGTAGTTATCACAAGAAAAGGAAATATCAATTCCATACCTAAATTTAGCAATCATCAAGATATTATAAATTGGTGGTTGAACACTTTCTTGAGCACTTCTTATAAAATCACAACCAAATCCTTTGTGCTCCAAATACACCATTTTATTTGTCTACTAATCTAGCCTAAGTGAACTAATTGAAAATAAATTAATTTTTTATGTTACATAGCATTATTTCTATTGGGAAGGTATGCAATGGGAAACTCATTCTTGGAAAAAATCCATATTTATTAAGATAAAAAATTTAAATTACTATAACCAAATTAGTTTCCTTTCATTCTAGACATTGATTCAAGTCTTGGGGTTTGGACCAATTTCCTTGAGTCAATTTAATTTAAATTTGCATATGCCTAGCCTATATTTTCATTAATGGACAATAATATTCTTATTTTGAGACTTGTTGCTCCATTAGATAGGGCTGCTCTTTGTATCTACTACTTCATGACATGACTACTAAAGTATCGTGTTATTTGATTTCCAATATAGTTTCTCAATGAAGAGTCAAGGGTATTTCTCTCCTTGATTACTCTTCTAAATTTGTTAATTTTCACTTTTGGATATGATTATCTTATCTTACTAGGAGAAATTGGGTAATGTTACTTAGGTTATGTAAATTTTTTGAATGCATTATACCTTACCTTTAGTTATTTTTATGAATTTATTAAGGTGATTGAAAAACATTTCCTACATAACCTTATGAGAGAAAGAAATGCATACAATTCTTAAAAAGAATCATAATGAAAACATCAAATAAGATATTTCCTAATAAATCCCACAAGAGGGGAAAACCCATCTTCCAAAAGCATCCATAGTTAATGTATTATGCTATAGTGAAAATATTATAATACACTTATAGACTCTCCATGAATACTTCTAAAAAAATAAGCTACCCCAATGCATCATACATGTGTCAAAAAAGTATGGGTATCGATGTAATCACATATACGCTCTACAAGAGAGTTGAATACAAATAACAACTCACTCAGTACAACCATACCCAACCACTAAAAAAATTCTTTATTTTATATATTCAATCTCACCTAAAACAACCAATTGGTAAGGTAAAACCTTTAGTGAATAAAACCATTGATCGCAAAATTTAATTTTAAGTACTAATTTTTTTGAATATTAATACTTTTTCCCATGTGCAATCCACACAAATAATATCTAACCAATGTTACATAAAAAAAATATAATTGGACCCAAATAAACATTTAATGGAGCTAAACATACCTTCAAAGATGAACCACAAACAAATATTTATTTTACATAACTAAAATAACTATATTCTTGTGCAAGGTGTACAATATCCCTTTTCCTAACATCCTCCTACTTTTTGTATACATTATATAAGGTTCAGTTGATGAAATACATCATCATAGCCATCCATGAAACCAAATGAATCCCCAACATGCTCTAATGCTCTATCAAGATACTTGCAATAATATCCTATTTGACCACCATCTCAAAAAATAACTAATATCACCCTTAAACATGTCACATATGGAAGAAAAGTTAAATGCCAACATGAAGATGCATCAATCCAATTGATAATAAATAAAAAGACCTAAATTATCCAAACCTATAAACAATATTAAATGATAATCCATCCAATCATCAATACCTATATAAAGGTATCCAAAACCATTAGTAGAACTCATGCCAACAATATTTTCATCCTATAAACTAAAATCACAAGCTCCATCTATAAAACTTCTCAATGAAGAACATACAAATCTAGGAAATTTAACTACATGGGGAATGTCAATTTTGAAAATAAATCAAGGCATAACAACTATACCAATAAAAAATCATACCACGGTGTGTCTATTTATCAAACCATGTAGTAAAAAATAGTAATAATAATGATCCATGCATGCAACAATAATCTAGTACATAATCTATGAAAAAAAGTTACCATAACTCTCCTAATTCCACCACACCAAGCCATGTGTACATAAACCTCCAATAAATATCCATAGATTAAAAGAGAAATAAATTGTTAATAATATCACAAAAAAATGTCCTTCTACTAACACCTCAATGTGCTAATCTATGTCAAGTAATGTCTCCTTCTCAATCCCAACTAAAAAGCCTTAAAAAAATATAATCATCCAATCTCATATATCAAACACAACATATGTATCTCATATATAAAGAATATGGATGCAAGTTATCTAACCGAGGAAGATCAAACTTAAATCCATTCCCATAACTAAAAATAAACATAATAGTAACTCTGAAAATAATTATAAATAACATCTAGATGAAAATCATATACATAAAGAAACACCCATACAAAATAATCCTCAAATAAACCCTCAAGCTAACAACAATAGCTCAAGATTCATATTCATAATAAAAAAATCTTATAACATAATTCAACAAAAAATAAAGTGGTTAATATCTATTACACATGATTATTTAATATCTACTACCAATTTTCCATTGACACATTTTTTGAATTATCTCATAATCAAACTCTAAATATCAAGCTCCTACAAGTGTTCAAATAGGGACAATATTCTCTCACTCATCCAAGTGAAAAATTACCTCATCAATGTCCAGTATGCTATAAATTCTCTTTATCACCTATCAAAAATAAAATATCTAATTTTATATGTGAAAGATATTACATATTAACCATTATGGATAAATTTTAGCTTCCTGACACAAAATTACAAAAAAAATAAAAACCAAACTTATAGCACTATGTAGTGCTCTAAGAGGGATTTGTGATAATTGTAAGAAGTCAAACGTATGATATTGTGTGAGAAAGTTATGGCCACTAGATAAAAATATATCTATTAGGACAAAGAAGATAAGTAGAGGTTCTTGGTTGGTGGCCTATGGGTCACCCCACCAATGATGGCAATGAATAGGCACTAGTTTTATAGGGTGGTATACTAGAAATGAGTTAGTAGTTTATAGGTGACCATTTATGGGTAGTACTAGTGGACTTCACCAATCATTTAAATTTATTTTTTAAAATTCTATTTAATATCATGAGGCTAAGAGGCTTGGCTTTTCCTAATCAAGGACCAATATTAGGAGCCAAAGGGCCATGACCATGGTAACTACTAGCCAAGGACAAGAACACTCGTATTAGTTGTTGGTCTATACCCTAATGCAATTGGTATGCCTACTATCATAACCTAGGGTATTAATTTTTTTATACTCCTCAACCACCTATTTTTTATTTATTCACTTTTTTACTTTTAAAATACACAAGTATTTCAAAACATTTTAAAATTTTATATATATAAAGGACAATCTGATTGTATGAGTAAACAAGAGGGGTATGGAATTTATTTTCTTCAAGCTTTGGTGATAAAAATAGGTCAAATTTTATGTCAATATTAATATATCAAGTCCCTTGGATCTAATGGTGAGTTTGATTTTATCTCAAGGGATCATCTTTTAAAATTCCCCCATAACAACCTCTTGGTAAACACCTTCTACCATTTTTTTCAAACCCAAAATAAATAATTAAAACCATAAATCATAGAACCCAAAACCCCAAACTTGTATTCTAACAACTTGCAAAACACATCTCATGTTGCAAGTATGAAGGTGTTTCAGTTGATGTCAATAGGAATTCTACATAGAGATATATTTTTGTTGTAGTGTCTTAAGATGAGTTGGAATGAAGTAATGACCTGAGATGATGTCTTTGGTACTTGGTTTCCATGTACTTTTGAGAAAATTTGATGAACAAAGAAAATAGTGTTATGCAAGTGTTCAAAATGTGCTTCGGTATTGTGCTCCACATTTCTTCTATGTTGAGGCTATGTGTGTGAGGATATAATATATTGTTCATGGTTGTTAGAGGTTGCTATATTCAAAATTTGGGTTTTTGGATCATTGTACAAGGGTTAGTGCAGGATCATGAGGGTCCAAACTAGGCCCTCAAGTGACAAAGAAAATTCAAAAACATAGAGTTCAACTTGACATAAAAAATTGAATAGGTTATTAACATAATTTGGAAAATATGTAAGAAAAAAATTTATAGAAAATTGAATGTAGTTTCTAAGATACTAGTCCTCTTTTGGAAAAAAATAAATGTATTTTGTGAAATTTTGAAATTTTAATATAGTAGTAGTAAATTTTTAGGAAAAAACAGAAAGCAGGTGTATGTCTGACCAACCTAATTACAAGCAAAAAATAATATATTTTTTTGAAAATTTCAATATAAGTAGAGGACACATGCTTGGATGTGTGACATTTTTTTTATAATATTTTTTGCAAGTAAATAATTAGTTATGATTTTTTTATTAGAAATTTTTTAAAATATTAAAACTTGTTTGTCTGACCACCATAACTTGGTCAAAAATTTATGAAAATAATTTTATTTTTTTTATCCTATAGTATGAGAAGCATAGAATGTGCCACATCTTTTGGATTCAAAAAATGTGAATTTTTTTGAGAATTATAGATGTTTTTCAATTAGCCTATCAATCGGGACTTTAGTTAAAATGCATGTAAAAAATCAATAATAATTATTTATTTAATGCCAAATAAGTCATATTATATTGGTGGAAAGTAGATAATTTCATCAATAAACCCTTTTTGTTTCATCAAATTTGGATATAAAAAATTTCATCAGCCACTTTTGGGTCATATCACCACTTTTTGGACCCCCATGAACTTGCACTCACCCACAATGTGATCACCAGTTTGTGAACTAGTTTTTCATTGTTGTTTTCTCTAGCTTGGGAGAAATGTATTTTCTCTATGTTTCTTTTGTGTTTGGCTTCAGGTTGTGTAGATTTGGGAAGTGTCTTATAATGTTTATTTCTTTCAGTATTCAAGGGTTCACTTGATTTGGTATAGTACAATGTGTGTTTCATGTGTCAATGTGTGAATGAGGTATATCAATTGTTCTAGGATGAAGTATTTATATGATGTGATTTTGGATGAATTTTTTGATTAATATTCTAGGTGATTCAAGGATTATTCTAGATCGTGTTCAAGTGAATTTTGTTTTTCAGAAGTTTTGGATTGATCTACAGAAGCGTGTACTTAATCTTTATGGTGTTTGACATGGATATTGGTTGACCTTGTGTTAACACTACATACAAGGCTTATGAAAGCATGTTGAAGTTTGTTGGAATATATTTGGGTCCTAAGTAAGGATTTATTTGGGTCACCTCCATTCCTATCCATCGTGAGAATTTTTGGGTGTTGATGAAATTTGAATTTGTAAATGTAACAGATAGTTGTTGACCTTGGAGAAGGTTTTCAAGGTTGAGGTTGATATAAATAAGAGTGGAGTTGTGAAATGCAAGAGAGACGCAAGATAGACACGATAACGATGTGAGTGATGTGAATTTGAGTAGAGCAGTACAAATTTTAAGGGATGGACTCCTAAATGCAGTGAGTTGAAAGGTGTCTGCAATCATTCAAGCAAGAATATAAAAGTGTGTGAGAAATTGTGGTGGATTCCTTGTTGCATTAAGAAGTATTCTCTATGTAATATTTCTCTTCTATCTTCTTGTATTTCTTTATGTGGTAGTGAGCCTTTTTGGACAATGCATCCTATTCTGGTAGTGATCCCTTGTACCATTTTTTTTATTACTTATATTGTGAGCTAATCCTCACCATGGTTTTTCTCTCATTGGGTTTTCCATGTAAATCTAGTGTTGTCTTGTGTATGGTGTTGTTGTTTCATTTTTTGTTATCTGCAATTCGTGATTAATCACTTTAATAGAATAAGGGTTTGATGAATACATGTGGATCTAATTACTATTAAGGATTTTGATGTTTTCGTTTGCTACAATTGATTCACCCCCTCTTAGTTGTCTTGTTCATTTACATCTCATACCTTGAAATTTTTGAAATATCTCTATAATTTTCATGGCTTAAAATTGTATTAGACCTACTCAAATAAGGTTCAATTGAAAAAAAAAGATCTCTCACCTCTCTAAACCACAACCATGGATTTGATACAAATTATCAAGAAATTTCTAGGTTTATAAAACTATTTACTCTCAACCATGACATTTTAGAATGCATGTAGATTTTTTTTTAAGATTTCCCTTATCTGCAAGTTCTACAATTTGTGGCCTTCCCTTTTTGACCTACACCTCTAGATCTCCAAAAATTGGTCGCCTATTGTGGAAGGTATGATGGAGATTTACCCCTTTGCTAGATGTATTTTTGTAGTTGGTTTTGGTTCTTCTGAAGATAGATAGGCAGTTTTTGACCAAGGTTTTTGGGAATGGGACTATCACCCTCTATCCATGCAACCTTAGGTGGGTATGTGTAGGATCATGATGGGCCAAAAAGTGGCGATATGATGGGTATGTGTAGGGTATGTGG
>VDFB02373622.1:0-22829 GCA_007258455.2 Sequoia sempervirens
CCTGACCTTAATTGAATCCTAGCCCTAATTAAAATCCAACAATAATTAAACTGTAATCTTAACCCTAACCCTAATTGAACCCTACCCTAACCCTTATTAAATCACAATCCAAATTAAACCCTAATTGTATAAGCATGATTATAATTAGGCATTAATAACCCCAACCCTAAACTTGCAATTCCAAGCTTAATCTTAGAATCATAATTGAACCCTAATTAAACCCTAAATCAAACCCAATTCAAACCCTAACTCTAACCCCTAACCCTAATCCCAAACATAACCCAAACCCTAATTAAAGTTCTAACCCTGTTTTTAATTATAACCCTTACCCTAATTTAGCTCTAACCCTAACCCTAACCTTAATTAAACCCTAACCATATATGTGACCTTAATTGAATCCTAACCCTAACCCTAAGTGAAATACCAAGCTTAATCCCATAAACATAATTGAACCCTAATTAAACACTAACCTGAACCTAACTCTAGATAAAACCTAACCCTAATCCCAAACATAACCCTAACCCTAATTTTAATTCTAACCTTATTTTTAATTGTAACACTTACCATACTCAAATTCTAACCCTGACCCTAACCCCTACTAAACTCTAATCAAAATTAAATCCTAATCGTATAACCATAATTATATTTAGATATTAATAACCTTAACCCTAAGTGTAATGCCAAGCTCAATCCTAGAATCATAGTTGAACACTAATTAATCCCTAACTTGAACCTAATTCAAACCCTAATTTTAGATAATCCGTAACCCTAATCCCAAACATAACAAGGGTAATCCTAATTTTAATTCTAACCCTAAACCTAACCATTTTTGCAACCCTAATCCTACTTCTAAATGTAACCCTAATCCTAACATTGATCTTAGTTGTAACTTTGATCTACACATTATTACATATCATTCATTTATTAAATTATATAATTGATATATGCAATTTTAGGGTTAACAATTATTTGTACTCTATAACTATTTAGTTTAATGAAGTAAAATTGAATGCTTGGATTCATTTGTCTCTCATCAAATAATTAGTATCTATGTTCATGAATGAAAGATCTTTTAGTAAAAGTTGGTGACATAATTTGATTTTTTTATTGTTTTTATTTGTATTTATTTTTAGAGTTAAGATAAGATAGTTTATCTATTGATTATTTTAGATTAGATTCATAATTTTCAAACAATTTAGATCACCTCCATAAGTATAAAAATGGTTAGTTTTATTTTCTTAAAATTTCATTTAAAAATTGTAGAACTTCTTATATTTCTCAAACAATTTAAATCGCCTCCACAAATATGAAAATGGTTAATTTTATTTTCTTAAGATTTTATTTAAAAATTTTAGAACTTCTTATATTTCAAAATAATTGAATTATAAACTAAAATATATATGTGTATATAAAAAGCATTAAACTCAACATAGAAAAATTAATATTCTTCTTCAAATACACAACATATAGTGCCCGAAAATATATAGAAACATTATATTTACAAATTTAAAAAGGATTGTATAAAAATTTGACTCCCTCTAAAAACTAACTCCCCATGGGTCTATCTTTCCTATCCTGCCTCCCCAATCATTACAGATCAACCACTTAGTATCATTTCATTGCTTACAAGGCATTGTCTCCTAATTTAACTCTAACTCTCCACTTTTAGCATGAATCGTTGTTCCCCTAAAAATTTGAATTGTTACAAACCACTTCAAAATATAGAAAACAAAATTTTCTTACCTCCTAGTTTTGAGGAATCAACTTGCATCAAATGGCATTAACTCAACTATCAAAATAATTCTATTATTGATATATTCATGTCACTTGGGCTTCTCCTGTAGATTTATTACCTAAGTCTATCTTAAGAATGTTTTCTATCACCGCAAACTATGATCTTTGAGTTATTCACCTTCAAATGGAAATAGATATTGATATTTAGAAATTTAAGTGACGTAATGCCTCCGGAACCGCTTGCTGCAAAACCCTGTGACATCTCCTTTCATCGCGTCTTGCAGGCATAGGGAGGTTTCTTCAATAGATGGAGCTTGGAATTGGGTGCGACATTGCTCTAACAGTCGCTGTGGGCATGTGGATTCCTCTGGCTGCAACTTTAGGCGTGATGCGGCAAGGAACAAATCATCTAGCTATCCCGAAAAGATGCAAAATTCAACAAGGCTTCCGCGATGCCCTTCTTCTGTTTCGGGCATTCTGCATGGGGTTGTTGGTGTTGGGGGCAACCTGCCTTCATGTATGGGATTTCCATCAATTGGGGGTTATCGCCTCAAATCCATAGAGGCATTGATGCAAGGCACACGTGCTGGTGCCTTCTCTCAGACGCATTCTGACCAAATCCCACACCCTTCCCTGGATCGCCATTTTGAGATGCCGATTGGGTGTGATGTGGCCCCAAACGGGTTTCACATGGGGTCCTCTCCTGGTGGGAAATCCGAGATATTTGCTAATGTTGGCGGGGCTCTACCTTTTCACCGATCTAAAGTTATTCCAGAGGTATGCATGAGCAGAGACATTCATGACATAGAGGATTGTAGAAGCTTCCTTCCATTCAATTTTGTGTATCTGATTTCAGTTTGATTCGCTGGTGCTTCTCCTCATTGTTTTTGGGTGTTGTTTCTCCGTAACACACCTCTGTTGCTAAATAAAAGCATGAGCAATTTAAATCAGTTTTCTCTTAAATTTTTCCAAAATCTGTTACAATATTTATAAAAAAGCTTCCAATTTTTAGCATTTGAGATGCATATGTAGAGTTCAACAGTTGGAACTAAAACACCGATAAAAGAAACAAAAATTTGTATAGCTATAATTAAATAAAATCAATGAAGTTGATACCTGGTAATAGAATGACAACAAATAATACCATTAAAACAAACCATTTTAGTTGATCCATGATCTCCACACTCGGGCCTATATTGTTATGCAACAAGAATTTTGTTTCTTCTGTGATGGTAGAGATGATGATAAAAGCACAGAGTTACGAATGTTGAAACGCCTTACCTTCAGTTACATCAAGAAGACACCGCCAAAACACCGCCAACACATTATTTGTCACTGCCTCTCCACGTAAGTGCACATGCATGCAGAATACAAATTGTTTCTTTTTTCTTACCTCGTTACTTCTACTAGCCTCCTATAGAGGCTGCTGCCACTGTAGGGTTAGCCTCTTGGTGTAAAGATTTATAAATGTTATAATCTACATATAACCTAAATTGTAATTTATATAGATCTTAACTAGTAAAATGTGGAATACTCAAATTCACACACCTCTATTTCATATATTTGAATTTATGGGAGGATAGATGGTGCATATAAATACTGCTCAGAAATATATAGATCATGAGGGTTGAGTTCTTCTTAATCAAATTCCTCTGGACCAAATTTAGAGCTTTTGAGAAAAAGATGAAATATAACAAGAAAATATACAATAGATCTAGAATAATGTATGTTGATATAATTATCTTATAATGTTGTTAGATTCCTACTTTTATCTTCTTTTTCAAATTGAATTCTAGACTTTCTTGGTAGACTTCTAGATGATTCCAAAATGGCTAAATCAATGGCCTTAAATATGAACCAAATCAAATACACACAAAGTTATGTCACAATGGCTAATAGGAAGAAGTTGACAAGATTGAATTTATTTTTATTTTTAATTTAAAGGTGCTCATAAACAACTACAAAAATGACTTGCATTAAGTTTGCAACAACATATCTAATCCAAGGTGATGAACTAGGGGTGTAGGTATCAGAACGTTTTGAGCCAAATTCATGTAATAATATGCCACTTATAAATTTGATATTTCATTTAAGACACTCTAATCAAAGTAGACCCAAAACATAAGGAGAAAAAGCATGGGTATATGTTGCATTCACAATTATATTCTTCCTCCAATTTGATGTGTATATGCACTACTAGATGAATGCATTTCATTTTAGTCAAAAAAGTGACCAAATTGTAAATTAAGTATTTTTTAGACACTCAAAGGATACAAATCTATGTAAATTAATAAACCATTCTTACTTTTTTTTCAAATTGAGTGCTCCATATGAAACTTATAAAACTCACCATATGATATTTCCTACTAGATTGCCTTATGTTTACTATTTTCATGGGCATCTAGTAGACATTATTTTGGTAGTCAAATGTAAGAGACCTGTCGTCTCAAACCTACAATTCGAATGCTCAAAGATGAGGGTTTGTATTTTTTTGTGTTTTTGTTGTATTTTTGCCCTTTTGGTGTATTTCTTTAATTAAGCATCCAGGCATAAAATAAAATATTGAAATGAAATTGTTAAACCCTACTGCAGCAAATGGATAACTTTATAGATTTACTTTGAAAACTTTTACAATAGGGCATACCCGGAACACAATATTCTGATATTGAAAAGATGTTGAAACCCTTATTCTGGAACTCTAAAAATCTGATGAAGCACAAACTTGACCTCTGAACGAGGCAACAGTGAGCACCTTCAGCTGGTATTTCACAACCTCAGCATGTTGTTGCAATGAAGCAGCTATGCTCTCCAATGTTGATATGCTGGAAAAAACCCTAGGGCTCCCTTCCCCAAACGCCAAAGAGAAATCTTCAAACAAATATCAAATCCTGGTTTTATGAGAATGAGCTCTTAAGTCCCTTTTTATTCTTTTCTTGTGTGAGCTCAAATACTTTCCTGGCCCATGTGGGATAAAACTTTATAATATTAAAGTGACTTTATTATTATAAAGTTACTTTATAACTTTATAATAACATTAAAAATATTTAATTAAATCACCTAAGTCACTTAAACTTTAATATCTCTTGAAATACTTGTCCACTTGTTATGTCGTCTAAGCCAGGAGTTGACTATCTTTGTTCTCCATGTGATCGGATGCTCGTCTAAAAATAGAAACAATGTTCACTGCCAAAAGGGACCCTCTAATCAGACATATTAGCCTATGAGGGCCAAGAATAGGATAAATCCACCGAACTCTAATGTTCACGAAAATGGGGACATTACAGTCTACCCTTCCTCAAATTGCTTGTCCCCAAGCAATCTCTACTACAAAGAAACCCAACTCCTCAAAAGGCCCAAAAGAAGAACTACGAAGTGTCCCATTCATCTCTAATTGTCTCCTGTAGCATCAACAAAAACACAACTATACAAGCCATCCCTGGATCCTAAACCTAGAATGAAGGTCTATCGTGTCTGCCTTCCTCATGCTTTTGTTGCACTCTACTACCTCCAACTTCACCATGTTGAAAGTGGTGAAGTAACCAAATGGGACCCATCCAATGCTTAGTGCCAAAATTTTCACCACCTAGATCCCAGTACAACCTATACTCACATCTATTTGTCATGAAGAGAAAAATATTTGGAAGCATCTGCAACACAATATCTCTTTGTAGTCCCTCTGAAACTCCCAGTGATGTGATAGCTAACCAAACCATCATTTCCATTGGCACCATAATCACTTTGTAACCATGTATCCATATGAAATCCCTGTGACATTAGAGTAGCAACCTCTATCGGATACATAACTGCATGATGGATAACTAACTATTGTCCTTGTAAGTAATCACCCACCAACAACTGATTCAAGTACTTACAATGGCTAATTCCATCTTTTGAAGATGGAAAAACCCTATCCCACAACAGATGGTAAAACCCTGGAGCCAATCCACATTGATACATCATCAAGTACTTCACGTGTGGGTAAAAAGAAAAACAATGAGCACTCCTCACTGTGTAGTTGCAATAAAAAACTCCAACCTTGGTCAATGACTCATCACTAGCAATATTGGAGTTAGGAAATTGATCACTCTGACTATGAGACACAACAAACTGGCATCCAAAATCAGCTACATGGGATGAGGTAACAATTTTGCTTTCAGGTGAGGGAAACAAATCAACATGAGAGCCATACTCCCAGTCAAATGATACTCTATGAATCCCCTTGTGAAGATGATGGAGTAGCCTCGTGTACTAACACACAGATCTCGGGAGAATCCATCACTTCAACACAAGAGCTATCAGTAATCTGTCATGCATCATCTGTCATGGTACTGACCATAGGAGAACCTGATGCAATGAGTGGTTCTCTACTTCTCTCAACCAAAGTACCCATCCCAACTGAAGCTACTGCACCTATATCTGTGATAGACGTAACCACATCCACACTACAACCCATCAATGTCAAATCATGACCAACTGCCATTGTAGGAAATTGTATTGTGACTACAGCTGGTGGAGACTGTGCCACTTTGAACTCCATGGTAAGCTCTTCCAACCATGACTGTGACTCTGGAAGGGCCAACTAGGCGCTCTGTAATGAGTCCATAGTCACCTCAAGCTCATGAGTGAGCTCGTCAACCTCCTCCTCCTTCCCCTTCAGTGCATCATAACAAATACAATCCACTCGAGAAGAAAGTCCCTATCAGCAAGTAGCTACAAGTAATTATGTTTCATCATTCCAATAGCTTCTCAGAGTGCATGGAACTCTGCTAGGGAAAGGCCACTATCACCATGCTCATCTGATGTAGGAGTACCCCAACCATAAGTCACCAACATATGTCGGGAAACATCAAAATGCTCCAAAGTCGTAACAATCATATCATCACTAACCTTCAACTGCCCCGCTAGATGATGATACCCCTATGACTCATCATTTCCACCCAAATTTGCACTATAGTAAGAGGTTGAATCCTCATCACTCACCTCATGATCAGCAGCATCATGCGTGCTTTTGTCAGTGCACACATCAATAACTAAGGTATTGTTGCTATGTTCCTCAACGGATGGCTCGACGGGTAAGGTAGAAGTTTTTGATATGACAGTATCTTCACACACTTCCACTTCCAATGTAACTGTATCACCATCCAATTCATGATCCTAGGATTCTATGCCAACACATGAACCTTCTAGCTTGTTTTCTAAGGTTTGATTTGAGAAATCAAACTCATCATGACATGAATCCACAACATACAACGCATCATTAGTACCCAATTCCTGAGTACTTTCATATGACAACTCAATAGAAGCATCTTGCACATGTGTAGTCACTGAAGTCTCATGTTGATGCAAAATTTCATCACTACTGACATGTAGATCAGAAAGGTTATGGGTCAATATTTCCATGCAATCTTCATTCTTGAGACTGGTATCTTGAGTTTCAATGTGCAAGGTCACTCCCACAACACTTCCTAAATTTGTCGTGACTTTCAAATCGTCATTGTGCTCAAGTGAAAGGTTTTGTCATGAAAATCAGACTTGTTATCATGTCTAATAACAACTTCTTGAGTGCTAGAAATGTCCACCTTCTCCTCAAGTTTCCCTTTCTTATCCCTTTCCTCTGTATTGATAAGGTTGTTTGCATTAGTGTTTGCTTTCTTTTTCTTTTTGAACAAGTGATCTAAAATTTCTAGATGTTGTAGAAGATTTGTCACACTCCTGTCATAGTCTTGACCAACTTGTGTGAGCTCTGCCATGAGTTCCTGCATAGACTTTTCCTTATGTGGTAGAGAAGGAAGAAAGGTAGGTAACAATCTTCCATCCTTAATTCTATACCGGCTACAGGCAACCATTGATGTAACCTTTACCTACTTCAATCAAGTTCATCTTTTCTGATTTGTCTTGATCTAAATTTGTGCTTCAAAATTTTAGAAAACACATGTAACACAACTCACTTCAGCTGCTAACAGATTTCTTCTTTGAATCTTGGGTTTAAGTAGTGTTTTCAGATGCACCCATGATCTTAACTAAGGAATTGAATGCAAGGCTAACTTTACTCAGAATTTCCAATGCAATGAAACTCATGCAATTAGCTGCTACAGCATATAAATATTTGGACAAACAGTTTGTGTGCAAACTACCAATTTCCACATAAATGGAATTACATTGAGAAACTCCAAACTAAGTGACACTTCTTTTGCAAATATGTTCTATTGTTGGTTGTCCACACAAGGAGTTGATATGTAATACAATATATACCAATATGTAATGTAATTATAATGTTGGTTGGGAATCAAGCTTTTCCATTATGTATTCCCCTGGCAGTGTCTTTAGCAGCAGAAGTCTTTACTTTTCACCTCACAAACTAGCAGCAAACTTCTAGTCGACTCCTCTTGATAACATCTGGCGATTCTGTCTCATATGTATTGCTTTGTCATTCTCTTTTTCCAAGCAGCTCCCGATTCAATCCATTAAATCTTTACTTAATGAAAAATATTGAACCAAAGGCAATACCCAAAAAAATTTATTGATTTACTTTTGAAAAAATTTACAATAGGGCATACTTGGAAATACAATTTGCTGATATTGAAAGATGAAGTGAAGAAACCTTTATTTTGTAACTCTTCTAAAAATTCGATGAAGCACAAACTTGACCTTTAGATGAAGCCAACAGTGAGCACCTTCAGCTAGTATTTCACAACCTCAAAATGTTGTTGCAATGAGGCAGTTATGCTCTCCAATGTCGATATGCTGGCAGAAAACCCTAGGGCTCCCTTCTCCAAACGCCAAAGAGAAATCATATGAAAAATATCAAATCCTAGTTGCTGAGAATGAGCTCTTAAGTCCATTTTTATTCTTTTCTTGTGTGAGCTCAAACACTTTCCTAGCCCATGTAGGATAAAACTTTATAATATTAAAGTGACTTTATTATTATAAAGTTATTTTATAACTTTGTAATAACATTAAAAATATTTAATTAAATCACTTAAGTCACTTAAACTTTAATATCTCTTGAAATACTTTTCCACTTGCTATGTCGTTTGAGCCAAGAGTTGACTCTCTCTATTCTCCATGTGATCGGATGCCCATCTAAAAATAGAAACCTTGTTCACTGCCAAAAGGAACCCTCTAACTAGACATATTAGCCTACGAGGGCCAAGAATAGGCTAAATCCACCGAACTCTGATGTTCACGAAAATGGGGACACTACATCAAATGACTCACTATCTTGGGAATGAATAAGATAAACTTCCAAGATTTTCTCATACATTTTCATTTAGAGGGCAGGACATTTGAATTGAAATGGTTGCATACAAATTCTACACAAATGGTAAGCACTAATCAAATACAAAAGATTCTTATAAAGGATTTGGATGGGTTTGTGGCACAATTATTTCATTTGAATCATAATATTGAAAGCCTCTTACACATCTAGATTTGTAGGAAATTGTAGATGAAAACTTAGCAAGTTGTTATATATACTACAAGGATTTCCTAAGAGAAAAGATCATGACCATGCCATTTATTTCTAATTATATATTTTTCTTATATAATTATATCTATTTTATATGATTATTATGTTAATTTCCTATTTTATAATCAACATAAGTTTATTACCAAAAAAAATAAAGACATTTATTTGACACGTGAAAATTTTGAAAAAATGAAAAAGCAATTCAAACAAATAGGATTTCCCTTTGTATTGATGTCCTTTCAAAAAATATATATATAAATAAAAAAAGATATGTTACAAGGAAATATGTCTCCAAATTATAATTTCTTATTTTAAAAATAAATAATAAAAAAAATATTCAATAAAAAACTACAAGAAATATACATGTACCCTAGAAATAAGTGTAAATAGTTCTATGTTTAAAAAATATGAAGAAAAAAATGTCTTACCTCACATATTACTCACTAAGGAATACTATAAAGTATAAGAAATGCAATGTTAAAAATAATTTTAAAATGAAAAATTTAATTTTTAATCTTAATCAAAAAATAGAAATATAATCTACATATGAAATCTCACAAAGTGATATTTTGTATTACCTTCAAATTAATAATAGTTTACTTGCTATAATATAAAAAAAAATTAAAATAATTTATGCAACCTGCTTAGGTAAAAAGTGACACAACTTTATATTATAGGTAGACTTACCAAAGATTAATAAGTAGAGAACAATCATTTTGGAGCCTAAATTGATCTTGAAAACACAAACTAAAATATTGAATATTTTAGGAAATATTGCATTCAAACCCACAATCTTAAATCATTTCGTACATAACCCATGAGAGATAAACATGCAAACAAGTTTTCCAAATGCATAGATCAAATAGACAAGCCACAAGATAACACAAGATATACCCTAAGAAAACCCTCAAGAGGAAAAAACCAAGCCTCCAAAAGTATCCATACTCCATCATATTATTCAACAACAAAGCAATACAAGAGTTACAATGAATACCTCTAAAGCATCAAGCCCTCCAATGCATTCCCATGTGTCCAAGTGTGAATCCATACATCCCATGACATGCTTCACAAATTCACTCCACAAGAAGAATCAATAATGACAGCCAACCCACTCAACCAACCTAAACCACTACACGTGTTTGTTTTTATAGACACAAGGGTGATCCCACAAAGTTGGTTTACAATTTCTAGGAGATTCTGATTTTTGTTGAAATTGCATATTTTTAGAAAATATATGATTTAATCCATAAAAATTTCCATTTAAAGCATTCCAATTGAAGAGGGTTTGATCAAACTACCTTAGATCAAACCCCCTTGGATAGAACCCCACTAGTTTTAAACCACACCTATAACGGAATCTCCTTTACACCTATCAATGCTGGCAAAGCCCACTTTTGATTTACCTTTTGGGGGATCAAATAAATTCATTTAAAATTTTATTTTTTGTATAGTCCTTATTATTATATAAGCTTCCCAAAATTATAATCTTAAATAAATTTAATTTTATTATAATATTTATTTTATATTTCTGTGAATGTAGGTTTTCATGAAAATCAAGCTCTTGTTACTTTTTGTGGAAAAATAAAGGAACATTATAAAAAAATTGAAAAATATGGGTACACTAGATATTGAAGTCCTTGATCCAACAAAAAAAATGAATTTTTGATACATACAAAAAAATTACACATTATACGGTCGTACTATGCGAAGTGTAATTAGTTTGACTTTGAAACTGATTAAAGAAAAATATCTAACAAATTGGAGAAGCACTATAGATATACGAGGTTACAAATCTAAATTGAAAGAATTGGAATTTTATCCTTCATGGAAAAAAGTTATGCATTATACATTGAATGTCACTTTTTTAAAAGGCTGTTGTTTTGAAGAAAAAAGTTCTAGTTTTCAAGGGAGATGGAAAAAGAAGTGCAATCGATCCCACGAAAAATATATTTAGAATCTACAGACAAAATGTCACGAAACTCTAGTTTGCATCATCTTCAAATTCCTCACGGTTTTGCTGCTATAGGTGCTCGAAAGTGAAGATTTAGTTAAAAAAAATTATTTCAGTGTCCAGTTTGGCCAAAAATTGTAAACCACTATTGTGGGATTACCCACAAGCTCACACATAATACAACACATGCTAATACATCCATACCTCCAAGGTATCAATACATCAGTAAACTCATACCAAGAACATATGCAACCTGTAAACTGCAACCACAAGCCCCCTGTATCAAATCTTTCAATGAAGAACATACATATCCAGGTACTCCCACTGCATAGGTAATGTCAAACCATATCAATTCTACCAATCAACGCTATATCAAGGTGTGATAAGTAAATGAAAGCATGAAGTACCAAGAACAATAACAATGATCCACACATGCAACCTAAGAGTTGCATACTCTCTCACAACATGTTGCCACCATCCTCCCAAAACATGAATATCTGGGAAGGAACCATGAAGAGAGAAAACTTGTAAACCATAATGTCCTTCTACCAACACCTCAAAAGTACAATGTTGTGTCAAGTATGATCTCCTAACAACCCCAAATGAAAAGCCTCTACAGCATCCATAACACTCAATATCATAGATCAAGTACAATATATAAATCAATATAACAATGCCAAACTAGATGTAAGCATCTCTAATCAAGAAGATCAAACTCAAGGTAACCATCCCCATACTGGAAATCAGCCCATAAACCATCTCCTAACAATCCTCATCAAAGAATTATATCATAAACTCAAATGTACAAGGAGATAACCATGCCATAACATCTCTCAAAATGAATCCTCCAGAACTAACTATCCATAGCTCAAGATCCATGTCTATGAAAGATAATATATAAACATGCTAAACCATCCTCAAATGGTATCCAAACACCTTGAATCAACTCAATCCCATTACATCAAGCACGAAACCTTAACACATTTGAAAGATATAATGGGAAAATACCTCTCAAATAATAAATCGCGAGGTAGACCAGGTGGGGAATATGAGAATGCTCTCCTAGAATAACCAAGTCATCATGACTCACTCCAAGAACAATCTCCTCTATTGGTAAATACTAGGTGAAAGCTTCTAGGTATTTCTATTGAAACCTCCAAAGAGTAACTGTCTCAAGCAAATGTCTCTAATCATAAGAGAACTCCAACCATCCCCTACATCTCTAAGTATCCACAAGCACCTGTAACCGATAAAAACATGCCAAACTCCAAATGCAACATAGCACCATCATGAAGTAATCAATTAAATAATCAATGTACTCAATACAAAGAGAACATGTAAATAAAGATTTTGGCTCCCTATGGTCTTTCTTACACTTCTAGGGTTTTTCACCTAAAAGGCAAAAGGTATGTTGGTGGGTATGTATAAATGTAGAAAACCTTCAATAGAAAGCTACTAATTATTAAAAACGAAACTATTGAAATGCAAGTTTGTTGGAAAACACGTACATGGTATGCAGAACAAAATGAAGGTAAATTATAGCAAAATGGATGGCAGATACTGTGTTCCTTGATATCTTGCTAGAAACTAGGAATTACTTTTGAAATGTTGTTGATGATAATTTTTTTTTTGGCCTGGAGGGACTCATTTCGCCATTAAGAATTAGTCCAAGATCTGAGAAACTATTCTAGAGCACAATGGGCGCCAAAGAAACTGCGAGAAAACCCTTTTGAACGGCGGTCGTTGAGACTCATTCTGCTTGATGGTAATCAATCACTGAATTTATGGAAATCAAAGTTTGAAGCAGAAAGCCGGTGATCCTCTTTAGTTCTGGCGGTGTTTGCCTTGCCTCCAAAATTCTAATTTGGTCCCCGAAAGTGGCTTTTTGTTGATGGCTTTTCCTTCAGCAGGATATGTTAACAACACTAAAACTATCTTCAATGATTTTGAATTTCAAGATGCTAAATCTGCAAACACACAGAAGAAGGAGAAATGTTGGATGTTGGGGCATGGGGGTTTTGCAAACCCTTAATTCAATTAAACCAAAATGGAGAAATGATGCGAAAATAGATCATAAAACAAAGGGAACTAATACCTTTCCATGATGATGCGATACCCGATTTTTTGCAAAATATAGATACGCCCCTGTGAATGTGCTGGAGATTTATCTTGTTGACTTGGAATGATAAAACCCCTTGACTTGAAGTGGAAAAAAAAAAATAGTGAATGAGTTATGAAATAGGTTAATACATGTGAATTAGGGTTTAGGAGAACATTTTTGAAGTCACCTTATTTTCCTGTAATTGGATCCCCTAAAGTGACGGAGAAAATAAAACTTAAAAATCTAGCACCCCACTTAAACCACGAAAATAGAAATATTGGGACTCATTACATATCAAGGGTGAATGGGTCCCAGCTAGATGGGATTGATTCACCATGAATGGTGAATGGGTCCCACAAGGGCCATTCTGCTAGCTGGAAGGTCAGGAGATAAGAAAATCAAGTTTCTAGATTGTTCTAGTTAGTTATTTGATCAAATTATGCCTCAAGATGCACAATATGGGGTCATAGGGGCCTATTAATGATGCTATAAAGATCAATTATGGCTTGGGACACAAATTTCAATGTGAAAGTGTGATTAAATGCAATTTACACCATTAAAATGCGGTCCTTAGCCTAGAAAGGCACAATTTCCAATGTGAATGAGTAAAACACATTACAACACTAGATTAGAATCAAGTTTAATTCACAAGCCTTCTAGATTGATGTGATAATGCAATCAAATATATTTTATAATGTTGAATTAAGGGAAAATAGGTTAATTTAGTCTAGAGAGGTGTGAAAGTATTTTTGACACTTTGGCTTACCTTTACAAAGACATTGTTAAATGCATTTTATTTTGTTTGCAAGGGTCCAAGACCTAATATTGGATGTGAAAAGCACCCTCACAACAAATCAAGGCCTCATTAGGTCAATATATATCCGCTTAATTATATGCCCAAATCCAAGAAAGCAAAAGGGATATTTTCCGTGTCCCACCGGTTAGCCCCCACTTTGGTGAGAGGATGAGCCCGATTCAAACTCACAGGCGGCATTCAGAGATTGTCGATACTATTGGATGAAAAAGGATGGAAAAAAAATCAAGGAGGTTGGCCACAAACCCCGAGGGATCAAGATCTTAGGGTCAAACCAATGTATATAAGCATGAAAGAACACAGTACAAGAATTGAATGATTTGTGAACAAGATACATGATCATTGTGTAGGAATTTAGAAGGAAGCAAAATAAAAAGGTGAATCAAGCTTAGGCCTTGTCCAGCGATTGTGGTTAGGTCTAGGCTGTTTAATTTGGAACAAGAAATGTGTATTACTCATTCTGGGTGATGGAGCTTCCTTGTCTGTTGGGTGAGGCTCGGAATATACTCACTTTTGGGGCCACTAAACTTCTAGTTATCGTGGGGTGAGAAATCCACAAATATGCTACTCACTGGGAACCCTGAGAAACTTGTGTGATTTGTCTATAGGGCGAGAAGTCCCAAAGGGGTGGCTATGGGAAATTCATTCCTCGAGAATGAGCTTCCACTCAACTATACCAAAGTTATGTCTCTCGATAATTTTTGATATTACTACAATGATTTGAACTTTGAGCTCCATGAGGTAAGAAAAACTTTGTATACTTGGCACTCCTTGAACCACGGGCATGCAAGTTGTGACACATGCAAAGTGATGGTCATGTAGCGGTATTGTAAATGCAAAGAAATGGTGTAGGTGTGCTCAAAGAGTTTTCTTAGTTAGTGCAAGATCTCCTTATTAAGGAACATTGTGCCTAATGTCTCCAAGAGACCGGATAAATGCAAATGGTCTCATCTTGTTTCAAAGTGAGGACAAGTGCAAGGTCTCATCTTGAGAAAAATTGTACCTAATGTTTAATTCCAAGAGAGGAAAGCACAAGAAAAATAAAATCACACAATGAAATGTGAGTGGTGTTGTTTGCCCCAACTTTAAAGTAGATGCGAACACTAGTACTATAAGTAATTAATTTAAGTGAAGGAAGCTTGGAAATCCTATGCCAAGTCATATGTTTACGATAAGCTATGTCCTTAGAAAAATTAGTATGTCACATGTGAACTTAGAGCATGTCTCCATCCCAAACACTTGCTCTTATGTTGAAAGGTTCAATGGAAAGTCAAAGGCAATGACAAGTGACATACAAGGACAAGGCGACGTAAACCCTTGCCCCCACTTAGTGCAGGACAAGGGTGAGCCGAAATGATTAATGAAATGCATGCTAGAGTGAAAATCAGTATCAATTAGAGGAATTAGGTGGCACCCCCACAAAAGGAAGAACACCAAACTCCTTAATATGTTGGATTTTACCACTCAAAGCCTTACATTCATTAGTGGAATGACCATGAACTCTATGATATACACAAAATGAAGTCTTGTAATAGAATTTCTTGCAAGTTATTGGAGGAAGGGATATTAAGTGATCTTGGAGGAGTCTCAACAAGATACCCTCTTGATCAATGATAGAAGGTGGTCATGTAGTTGGTGACAAAGATACCTTACTTTTAAAAAAAAAGACTAAATGAAAAGTGAAATTGTTACCATTGATTAGCTTTTTAATCGAATGGTTGTAGGTTGATTTTGCGACCTACTCATACATGCCTTACGAAAGGCTTGTTGAGGCTTAAAAATTTTTGGGTCTACCGATTAAAATCTGGTGTGTGATGAAAACATAAATACAGGCCTCAACAAATCCTTTAAAGGCTGCGTCTATAGGTGGAATCAACCTATAGCAATTAATTAAAAGTTAATCTCGATGGAAATAAATAAAAGCCCTATTCAAGGATAAAATATCCCTAAAATTAAATGGTAATTTATTATTAGTGCTGATATTGCCCCAAAATTAATGGTAGGAATATAATATTACTGGCGAATTTAATTAATATTTTTAATTTCAATATAAACTACTGGCGAATCAATTCCAATGACGCATCGTTTACATGGCGAATCAATTCAATTTATTATTTTAAAAAATAATGCATAGGCGAATTAATCGAGATGAAATTTTTTTTTGTAAAAACCTAGCGATTCAAACTCCTTTTTAGCTTGTACTATTCGCCATTTCTAGAGGTCCCAATTTCAATTATTCGCCAATTGGTGAAGATTCGCCACTAAAGTTTTCCCTAACATCATCTATCCATTAGGTTGGCCAAAAATAGACCTAATTGCAACAACATAATAATGTTGATACACCATACGAGCATCTAAATATGTGAGATTCTAAATGTGTGTGCCTCCAACATCCATAAATCATTTCCCAAAGCTGCAAGCAACAAGAATCAATAGCAAAAGATTGCAAACAAAAACACTAGAGGATGATAACTACATACCGAATCAGGTACCAATTCAGAATACAAAGACTTGATCTTGTAGTTGCAACTCATATATCATGGTGACATCAATGACAACAAAAACTATATAAAAGGTGTTCTTCATTTTTCCAACAATATCCCCCTTTTTCATTGATGGAAACATGCACCAAAATAAAACAAAACTTGCAAAAATTACCAAACTCTTATTTACAACACTCTCCCCCTATTACCAGTATTCTCCTTCCACTATCACCTTTTCTCTCCCCTTTGACATCAAGGACAAAGGGCATCCCAAAAATTGAAAAATCAAAATGAAGAGACATGCATTAACTAGAGGATGGCGAGCCTTGAAGCTCCTTAAGAATACCTTTCCATACTGATTTACCATTCTCCCAACTTTCCTTTGCAGCAATCAACATCCTATTTAGGGATTCCAACTCTACCAGAGTTTCTTCTGCACCATCCGAGTATCAGGAGTCAGATTTATCTTCTCGAGTTTTTTTGTTCCTACCAAAGCCTTGCCAACCGGAGTGTACTCCACTCTTATAATGTCACTTAATTGATCAATTTTTTTGATAATCTATTCCTTCTACTTCTGTAAAGCAAACAATTTATCTTTATGCGCAGAGATGGCATTCCAGGTTGATCTATCTTTGTCTTTGGATATACTATAAGTACCAGAGACAACAGTCAACTGGGACTCAATGGAGTCCATAACAACCTTAATGTTCTAGGTGGCATTTGGCCACTTCAAGCAATAACCAAGAACAACATTTTCTTCTGACTCATAGATCTGCACAACTTCCAGGTTCTTTTCAACATTTGTGTGTGCTAGAGCACACTTGTCATGCAGCGCCAACAACCTTTTCTCTGTTAGCTTCTCCTCAACCTCTTGTTTTGTCTTTTCACTAAGCCTGGAGGTATACTCCTTGAAAGAATCCAATAACAATCTCAAATTTTCTATAGGAGTGAGAGATGCATCTATAGATGTACCAAGTGTCGCCTCTTACAATGCCTTAAGAGCATCTTCTATGAGTTTTGTTCCTTTATGATGAGTTTCAAGAATCTCCTTCCTTCCAAATGCCTGCAATGCATCTCCTAATACACTTTATGGACCGGAGACATCTTCTCCACATCTACATACCCTTCAATCATAGGAAGTTGTAGAAGCTCTTGAGGAATTATTGGCTGGAATCTCGTCTGCTTGGATAGCAAGCCTTTCAATACAACATTACCGGAGGATAATTCTCCGGGACACTTAAGATATTTTACAATTTACTTTTGATTTTCTTCATTTTTCCCGACAGATTCCTCATTTTTCTTTTCTTCCTCTCCCTTTCCCTTTTCTTCTTCCTTCTTTTCTTCTTCCACTTTCTCTTCTTCTTCTTTCTTTTCTTCCTTTCATTTTCATCTTTATCTTTTTCCATATTGTCTTCTTCATCATTTCCTTCATTTCCATTTTTATTTTGTTCTTCAAGTCTGGATTATCTTTTTCTCCAAGTCTTCACTGCCTTTTCCCTCTTCAATATTATCTTTTTCATCATTCTATTTTTCACCTTCAGTGTGCTCCAGAGGAGCATCATCATGTTTTTTAAGCTCAGCTTCACCTTCATTCTGCTTCTCCATTTCCAGAGGATCATTTTCAACACCTATGTCCAGAGGGATATATGCATCGTTTATTTCCACAAAAATACCTGCATCGTTTGTACCAGGAGGAATATCTTAGTATTTTCAATAGAAACATCTTCATCGGTCTTAAGCATGTCATATTTATCTATTGTATCCTAGATCACTATTGTAGTTTCCGTCCTTATCTTCTTTATCTACTTTTTATCCTTTTTCATCAAAATATTAACCATTTTCTTCACCTGGAACATATCTGCACATATCTTTTTCAAAGTTTCCCAATCATCTAGGGTCAAAGAAGACCCAATTTTATCAAATGCATTATTCCTTATTTTCTCTTCAATTTAAATAGCTTCTTATCTCATTTTCATCAAAGTTGCCCACATATTCTCAAGTACATCTTTCTTCACATCATCCCACTTAACTTCCAAGATGATAACATATTGAATGACAGCTAAAATTAATGTTTTCTTGTCCTCTTTTCCAACATTATCATAATATTTTGTTGTCGGCTTCATCATATTTTCAAAATGTAATAAAGTATTGAGAGTTGCCTCTAATTTGAAATGGGGACCAAAACTTACCAAAATGTCCTATTTTTCTTGGTCTGGGGAGGCTTCTTCATACACCTTAGTCTTCTTCGACTCTGTTTTGGTGTGCACATGAACACCAAATTTAGGTTCTTCCTCTTCATCAAAAGATGACACAACATGCACTCTCTTAGAACCAATAGCTTCCTTAGAAGCACCTTCTCCAGAGGATAAACTTCCTCTTCTTTTCCTTATCAATTTTGCATCAGGATCGTCTTCTTCATCTTGATCATCAGTGACACTAAGGTTTTTCTCCCTTGTAGATTTTTCTTTCTTTCCTCTTTTCCCAGGTACCCCCAGAGGAGTTTCTTTCCTTTTCCCAGATCTAGTAGTAGGTTTGGAGGAAACCGAGCCTTTACCTTTATCAGCAGTACTGGGTTCAATTTTCACTGCAGGGGATGGGAAGGGTGTAGGAGAATTCCTACCAGATCTCCTCAGACCTGATGATTCTCCCTCCAACTCTTCTCTCTTAGCCTTTCCAAGCGAAATCTACTCATCAGTGAATCCAACTTCTCTAAGCTTATTTTCCACATTATTTCTTATTATTGGCTTCTTGTGTTCCAAGTGAACCTCCATGGATTTTTCTGCATAAGTGCTAATTCCGGGTTCATTGGGATCCTTCGGATTTTTCAAAAATATTTGTACATAACCCTCAGCTTCATCTTCTGTAATTTCATAACCTAATGGTTGAATCCATATGGTCTGGGGTTCAACTGCTTCAATCATGCATTCATTAGAGGAAACATGAAATATGATATCATTTTTTATATTTCTCAACAACTGTCCTTAGAATCCTTTCTCTCTCATTCATGTTTCTCTTAAACACACCAAAGAATGTTGTTAGAGCATTTTCTTGAGTCTTCAGATCACCCAAAATATGCATATAGTCAAAGATTTGATGTGCAACCGGTCTGGATGAGTCCCAAAACACTATATCATTCTTTCCAGGAAGCCTCTTCATGAAATAGAACAACAAAAATACAATCAATGAGTTGAATTTAAAAGCATACTTCCTTTCTTTTGTCAACTTTAAATTCTCAAGTAACCGTTGTCGGAGAAATTCGCACAAGTCATAGTCTGCACCATTGACTACCATATCAAAACCAATATAAATAGTTATGGCAGAAACAGATTTTTCTCTGTTGGTGAAGTAAATTTTGTGACCAATCATTATAGCGGCATACTTCATAGCAGGATTAGTGATGGACTTTGTTCTAAGAGCTCTCTTGTCATATGTGGCACCTGTGAGTTCGGTCACCACTTCATTCTTCACAACTTTTAATACAGGTATAAATCTTGTATCCCAGAGACCAGTAACAACCTTAATTGCTTCCTTAGTTATCAGATTGGGTTTATCATTCCATAAGAACTTATCATGTATTTTGTTGAGAGTATGTTTCACATATCTATCATCAACCACAGAACTAAAATTGGGAAAATAATTCCATCTACCCAATTTCTTCGCAACAAGATTCAAGTATTCAGGTTTCACCAAGAAATTATCTCCAGTGAGCTCATTCTTCCAAATATCTATCAATTTATTGTGATTGAACTCCTCAGTTTTTACTCGAATGTACATTCTTGTGTCCTCGGTTGGCATAACCCCATGAGGGATTGATGAGAAGGTTCCCATAGGGTCATCTTCAAAAACCTTCGAGGAATATTTCCTATATGATGGTCTAGGTCTTTCCGACACTTTAAAAACTACAAGGGTTTCCATTCTTCACAATTTCAAACTCAAACAATTCAAGAAGATGATTCACACAAACCAACAACTGCACAGAAAAGTAAAGTACCTTTTTCTTCACAAAGAACCAAAACTAGGGTTTGCACAGCTCAAACTCCAAATCGCGTCAAGAATGCTCCAAAATTCTCTTTAATTTCTTCAAACACACAAGTGATTAATATTCCTTACACATTCACTTTACAAAACAATGATCTTCCCTAATCACATCAAATACGGCAGATTCCAAAAAGGTGCTAAAAAACTCTTCTTCTATGCTCAAAGAAACCCTAATTTTCTCCACAAATAATCATGCCTCCACATTTTCTTCTGGTTCCACTTGCATAACCTCTAACTAATCAATTCTTACAACATATCTTCGTGCCAAATACTGACACACCAAACATCAGGGGGTTCAAGTAATTTTCTATTAAAGCTCCCCCTAAGACCCTGCTAGGTCTAATTCCCAGAGGAATTGTTTGTACCAGATGAGGGCACAGACACATTTGTTGACTCAAGCTCTTCTTTCTTTCTCCAAATTTTTTTCATCTCTTGCTTCATTTCTTCTTTGTCAATTTTATTTACTGGTTCATTTTGCTTTACCAGATTAGTCTTCTTTCCCTTTTTACTCCAGCAAACTCTTGAAATATGTCCTAGCTTGTTGCAATTATGGTAGACAACATTTTTTTGATTTGATTGTCTTCCATTGACCCTTGTCCTACACTAATTAGCTTTATGTCCATACTTGTTGCAAGTATAACAGTAGCCATCAAAAGATTGATTTACTCTTCCTCCATTAAACTGATTCATCATTCGGGTTCTCCATTAACTAGCTTTATGTCCAATTTTATTGCAAGAAAAACATTATCCAGAGAAGGAACCAGAAAATTGATTCATCCCACTTCTGCATTCAGTTGCCTTATGACCATATTTATTACAGGAAAATAAAATTCCATTGAAGGATGGATACCTTTGTGCATTTGGTTGTCTGATAGGAGGATTTCTAGCAAATTTCTTTCAATTTCTTTTTTGCCTCCCTTTATCTTGAGTCTTCTAATTGTTCACTGTATTCTACACAGCCTTGGAACTTTCACTGGTATCATTTCCCGGACCACCTTTGTCTTTAGAAGTCCTCTGCCCTGCAATTAATTCATCAAGCTTATCAGAGCTAGAATTGAAATTGTTCTCACAAAGTTTTTCTTTCTCCAGATCTACTTTGAAATTCACCACTTATTGTTAAAGCTTAGTGCATTCATCATACTTTCTTTGCACCATTTTATTCAGACATTCTTCTATTCTTTTCTTTTCCTCCACTTGTACCTTCAAACTGATAACCTCCTCATTTACTTGCTTTAGCTGCTCAGTCACTTCCCTGTTTCTTTCTTTAACCTTCTTCAATTGCTCTTTCAGCTTTCAGACACATTCATTTGCTTCATCAAGATTTTCTTTCAAATCTTTGTTTTCACTTTCAACTTTGTCAAGATCTTCAAGTGCAGCCTGGAGCTCTTCTTTATCATTCATTTGTTCCATCTTCAATATATTCCTCAAGTTGTTAGGCTTCTTTGGAGGAACCAGGCTCTGATACCAATTGTTAAATATCCAATATACTGAGAGGGGGGATGAATCAGTATCTTCTTTAATTTACTAAACAAATACCATCCAATTATTCCAATGCATAAAATTGTAAAGATAAGCAAGAGCATTAACAGAACATGAAAGCACACAACACATAAACACTAGGATTTTTATGTGGAAAACCCAAAATGGGAAAAACCACAGTGAGTTTTAGCTCACAATATAGTATAACTGGAACTATAAGATATTACAAAATGGGGTGGCTCACTTCTAGGACTCACTGTCCAAAAAGGGGCTCACTACCTATAGAATTATAATGACAGAATGGCTTATAGCCAGAAAATGAACTGATAAAGTACACCTAACAAGTGTTGATTCAGTTCCAATTAGGCTTAGTAAACTGACTTGACACACTTCATCATATTCGTGCACTTCTTCACATTCGCATCATCTTCAACATCTACATCTACAAACTCAAAGTTGTCTGATAGACATAGTTGATATCTTTGCAAGCATCAATTAGGTCGGCCTAACTAGATGCAACTCTTATTCATCAAAAATACCAATTGTTGGCTACAACAATTCAATTTCTCATTGCTACATCATGTCGGCTCATATATCTGCAAGACAAAACTAGTTCATCATTACATCATCTATCCATTAGGTCGGCCAAAAATAGACCTAATTGCAACAACAGAATAATGTCGATACACCATACGAGCATCTGAATACGTGAGATTTTGAATGTGTGTGCCTCCAACATCCATAAACCATTTCCCAAATCC
>VDFB02373623.1:0-36052 GCA_007258455.2 Sequoia sempervirens
TGTCATGTAAAACCTCCCTAAAAAATATTGTCCAATGATAAAATATAAAATAATTTAATATGGAAAGTACAAAAACACATTCCAAACATGATGGAATAATATGATTGCAGTTATAAACTAACACAATAGGTCGGTGAAGTGCAATGGGACAACTATACTCACCACAAATAATTCAGTCAAATTAAACTGCAACAAGTTCACATTTAAATAATAAATTTGGACGGCCAATAGCACAGTCGGCAGGTGCTCAATAAGACAATTATGATCGTTTAACAATTAATAACTCTCTGTAAAACCCACGTGCAATTCATCTGTTACTTATCTACAATCAAGAGCTCCTACTTGCAGCAGCATATATAGTTTATTCCTCTCCTGACTCAAAATCAAGATTCTATATTTGTTTAACTTGCATCTATAGTGCTTGAATTAGCAACGAACATCAAAATTATATATACTTAGTTCTTTCTTAAAGTCTGCATTTTCTGTCATTTCTTCTGTATTTGCTTAGACTAACTTGTATCTTAGTATTCCATCTCAATTAATCAGTAATCATGGTGTGCAAGTCTTGTTGTAAAGAAGAGAAGAAGAAATATAAGAGAGGACTTTGGTCACCTGCAGAGGACAGTATATTAAGAAGCTATGTTCTCAAATACGGCCATGGGCATTGGAATCAAGTTCCTAAGCTAGCTGGTTAGTTGGAGCCTGCAACCATTTTTTCCTCACTACCTCAATCTCTTTATTGCATACTTTGCAGCCTTATATTTCAGCATGGTCTTTGTTTGTAGCCATAATATTTTTTGTATCTTAGTTTCTAGCCATACATCTCATTGTGATCTTAGTTTGTAATTATATATTTTATTGTGGTCTTGAAATTGTGCAGGCCTACAAAGGTGTGGAAAAAGTTGCAGGCTTAGGTGGATCAATTACTTGAGGCCAGGACTAAAACGTGGGAGCTTCTCCCAACTAGAACAAATGATTATCATCAATGCACATGAGATTTTAGGGAACAGGTAATGGATTCTTCAACTTTAGTAGACAAATATTATATGGCTTATTGCTGGCCCTGTTATCTTAGGCATTTTTTTTATGTTACAGGTGGTCTGAGATTGCTTCGATGCTTCCTGGGCGGACTGATAATGAGATCAAGAATTTGTGGCATACCCATTTGAAGAAGAAGCTCAAAATGAACATTTTGGGCAGAGATGGCAATGCCCTCAAAACTCTTGGTGAGGAAACATTAGTGTGTAGCAGCACAAGCCCATCTATACAAGCGAAGGACCTGCAAATGGGCTTTTTGCATTCAAAAGATGAGTTTAATTTGGAAATTTCAACATCTAAAGTTCCTGTAAATCTTGCAATGCCATTAACTACTGAGTGTTCAACGATGCAGTCAATAAATGGGTTTGAAGATGTCAAGCCCAATCCTGTGTCCATATGTCTGCCAGACGACAGTTCTTTGTTGGGTTCTTTGTTTTCCCAATGGTTTTACTCAGACCAGAAGGAAAATCCCACCATTAACATGGCTTCCGAGTCATTAGAAATTTCTGAAGAGTACCCACAATCGACAACCGACTCAGAAAGTTCCAGCTGCATAAGTTATCAGTCAGAGTTGCTTGCAATGTCAGAAGACTACCCACTTTCAAAAGAAATGAAGAACATCACAAGTACAGAATTCAGCCCAGGATTACATAGGCCAAGTGCAACCTTGTCTCCTTCTGATAGCTCTTTGCCATGTCATGAAACGATTCTCTGCAACGACCTCTCAACAACCTTGCAAAACACAGCTAGTATGAACATTGATGAATATTGGGATAGCATGAGCTACAATGAGGTCGATTTGGGGATGGATTGTGACACTAGTTTGGTTGAGATCTGCTCTCTGCTGGATTTGGATTTCAGCTAAATGCTTTGTCTCAAAATCTGTTAAACAGCACAGATTTCTCAAAACTAATAAAGCACGATGATTTCTTGCATTTCGTTAACTTGTATAGGAGTTCTGTAAAATTAATTGTTAAAGCTTCCGCACTCGATGTGATTACAATGTTGCTTTTTGTTTAGCAGGTTTGAATCACTGTTAGGAATTAGCCCACGTGATTCATGGTTAGACGATATAATATATTGTAGACCTAAATTCCTTAGGTTGATGAGCCAGTGATGTCCGTGTCTGTTGAATATGTTATTCATATATTGCTAGGCGCCAAAATTGACATCTTATTGGGCTTTGGGGCCAACAAGTGTGATATATTATAGATAAAAGAAAATTGTGATTTTTCGTGCAATGTAGAGTAGCAATTGAGTAAATAAGAAATTATATGGCAGACAGCTTTGTATTCTTTATCACCTTTATGTTGCATATACTTTTTACTTCATAGATTATTAATTTCTTTTTTATCAAAGATCTAAACCTTTTTATATCTTAAAAGCAAGAGAGATTGTAATAAATTTTAGAAGTCAACAACTTAGAATCTAATCAAGGATGAAATGAATCAAAGTTGCAATAATATAAAAAGTCAAAAGGAAACAAATGATCAATTGAGACACAAAGCAAGACTACCTCCCAAACACCAACCATAATAAATAATAAATAGGATCTATGGTGTTTATAGATATTGACTATAGGTTTAATATCACTTAGTTCTAAAGTACATTGGCTATCATTAGCAACTTCTTTTGCTATTCTTCTAATATGAATATCCTTCATATTTAACCTTCATCTTTGTAAGATCGCCCTAGTATCAACCATCATTTTGTCTTTCTAGTAGTTTTAAACATGACTTATTTTTTAACATGCAATCTATAGTGAAAGGTGAAGCATTCTTACTACCCAACATTATCCATTTCCAAAGATTCAATTACTCCTTCCAACCTAACTCTATTTCCATTTCTCATGCTATCTCTCTACTACTACTACCATCTTGGATATTTTTCTCTAATGTCATTCTCCTCTAGTCCTCAGGTCATCCAAGGAATTATATTCCTTTTCCTCCTTATTAAGCATGGATACCACCTAAAATAAAAATATTTATTGAAGATCAACAAAGTTACCAAATCATTATGTATTTCTAGATCCCCCTCAATTTTCCTATCATATACTATATCTTCCTTCTCAATTGATCTCCTCTTCACCCTTTCCTCATCAACCTGATTTTCATTTTTATTGGGAATCACCCTCTTTTTCCTTGACTCTTGGTTGCATTTCTTACTCAAACAATATCTCACTAAGTGTCCTAGTTTATGCCAATTATGGCAAGCCAAAATAATATTCTCATATTGAGTCTACCTTTCCCAAAAAAACACATTTGAAGGATAATTTGATAGATGAAGGAAGATCCTTATCTATAGTAGCATACATGCCAAGTGTTTCATAAAACAATCTTCCTCTAGACTTGGTAATGAAATTAATAGTAATAAGTTACCCAAAATATATTTCACTGGCTATCACAAATTCTTCCTAGTATTCCTAAGGAAATCATAGAAGCCTAACCTAGATAGGGACAGCATTAATATTCTTTATGGGCTAAAACACAGCTTCCATTTACTAAGGAATAACCTTTTTCACCCTAGGAACTAAGGACCATCCAAAACAATTACATAACATAGTCCTCATGAGTTGAGAAATAAATTATGAAAAATTGTTCTAGCCATAGTAAATATCTCTACTTGACATCTCAAGTTTCACTTTCTCAAATCCCAACTCCTAGATATATCAATGTTAAATCTAGAGCCAAGGAATTTCCCAATGAGAGAGAACCATCTAAAATCATATTCAAACCATTGACTAGTTCTTGCATCATCCCTCTTGATGCCTCCTATAGAATTATGTTTGAGAAGATCTATCCAAGACCTCTTCTTATCCCAATTAACCCTATTAAGAGAACTTAACACCTTTTTCTTAACTCCAGACAAGGGGGAAAAGATAATCCTAGCCACTCCTCCAGTAGTTGCAAGCCCAATGCAAGGATAATAGAATGATTGTCTAACTTGTTAAAGCCTATACCTCTAATCTTATCCCCTAATTAACCTTAATTATCTAAATAATATAAAGATCATCCTCTAAAGAATTTTTTATTTTTTTGTAGAAGCCATTACAAGAATTAAAATAATTATTGGCAGTTTTACACCCCCTCTATAACTTTTTTCATGACAAGATGACCCCTCCCTTGAAAATTTCTCTCACTACAAGAAGATTCATAAGAATAACTAGGATAAGAGGAATCCAAAATATCTATCATGAATTTACCACATAACACATCCAAAAAATCCCAAAACCCAAGATCTTTTTCCAAATCCTTAGCCCACTTTCTCACATTTTCTTCATTCTCTTCCTCTTCTTGTTGCTCTACCCATATCAAACCCTTCTTGACTATTAGCTCAATCCTTTTCCCACTCCCTACACTCCACATAGTTCAACTTTTAAGTCACATAAATTATTATTTTTTTAAGTAAATTTAATACATAATGCTTATCAGTAGAAGGATTATCAATCTTTTGGTTCAAATATTAGTATGATGCTTGGTTAAACCATCTACAAGTATTATTGGGATATGTTTGACACTAGTTGTAGAATCTTAGTTAAGGGATTATTTCAAAGTTTAAATATATACATGCTCATCATGCTAGTAATCCAAATATTTTTGAATACTTCTTACTTATATTATTATAATGTGATTTATTGTTGAAAATAAAGAAAGAACAATATGAAGAAACTAGCTTGAATAATCATTATAATTTTACATTGGTTTAATATAGTTTATTTTATAATTACATACATATTTATAGGTCAAAGGTTCATCGACTAATAAAATCACATTTTGCATCAAAATATTTTTTGGTCATGTTGCATAGAATGTATACATATATTTGGTGGGATGGTGGATTTAGGTGGTGACTTGGCTTGAGATCTAGTTGAGGTGCTAATCAAAATTATTTTTTTCTAACACCCCCAAATAAATAAATAAATAAATTTGTTAAGCATTTCTAAATGTTCCCTCATAAACCAAAAGGGTGTGTACCCTAATACAAACCCTTGTTAATGTTTCTTTTAGAAAAATTTATGATACAATTACTATTTTTTAGTTTTTTAATCTTATTCCACTCCTTGAAGAATCATGAGATATTCCCCTCTACTTCCATTTTCTCTAAATAGCTGGTAGTGATAAAATGATATAATGATACCAACCCATTTGAATATTATCCCTATTGATGGAACCCACTTTCTAAACAAGAGCATACCCAACTTTATATGATAATATACAATAACAATTCTATTAAGAATTTCTTCCCTAGATATGCTACTAGTTGCACCTCAAATTTATTTACAATATTATTTACATGCACTTCCTTGAAGCCTATGGAGAAGAACTTACCATATCATTTTTAAAAAGTTAAACCTAATTTACTCGTGACTTACGAAGGCATGGCATTGCTTGATGCACCTAAATCTAACAAATAATTATGCACATGGTTATTATTTATAAGAAAATAAGTTAGGATTGGTCCACATTGATTTGAAATTAAATTAGGGATGTTCATACAAATACCTCAAGAAGTTATTACACATTTATATCAAATTGAGAATTATTTGATCAATCATTGACCTAATTACAATTTTATAAAGGGATGGTCAACTATGTTATGATTAAGTTGTCATCTACCTTGTAAACCCTATGAAATGGTTCCAACATCCTTGGAAAGTGTCCCTAGGAACTTAGGGTGTATTGGAAAAATATTTTGTATTGTTTTTCTCACCATTGTATGTAATACATTCAAAAGGGATGATGGGTTCCACTAGAAATGGTAAACATGACTTGTGTACATGAATATTTAATATTGTTTTCCCCACATGTGGACACCTAGAATAGGCTCATATAAGATAAAGAAGTGAACAAATGAATGAGTTTTGGGATTCTTTGGGAAGTGGATGATTGGAAAGAGGAAACAAGTGTTTCTTTGTATTCCATCGTTTATTGCATTTAATGTAATGTTTATTTTCCAAGTTTGGGTGCCCAAGTTGGAAGGAAAGCGTTGGAGACAAAACCAGTTTCCTTTTACATTTTGAGAAGGTAATCCAAAGGTTTGGAAAGTTTGGCATGGAGATTCATCTTTTGGAACCATATTTGGTGCTTAATACCTCTTCACAAATCTATAAATCAGCTCCTTTGATGTAAAATTTGAGAGGAACAATTGAATGTAGTGGTACTCTATGGGAACAAGGATAGGTTCATTCATAAAGAGGTTGTTCACAGGAACACAAGGGTTGCCATTTTCGAGGAAAAGAGAAGAATGGAAGTGAATTTATTGTAATTAATCTCATTTACTTGAAGATAATACATACTTGGCCTCTCTTCCTAGTGGATTTTTTTTCATAAGGGTTTATCCACATAAGTTTTATTTTATGTGATGTCTTTTGTGTTGCTGATTTGTGCATCTTTGATGCTATCTTATGGTATTTGTATGAACATCCCTTATAAATAAAATTGAAGGAAAAAAATAAAATTTACTATATAAAGAGTAACATCCCATTTAACTTCATTTTCAACATTTTATTAGTAACTAAATTTTGTCGTGTCAATTTTATAAAAACTATATTCAAATAATTTTTTAATTTAAAAATAAATACATTAAAAATAAATATTTTATTAGTTGATATCATTTCAAAATTTAAAACATTTGTGTCATTTTCTAGTGATTCAAGTTAAAAATTTGGATCACTATTGGCCAATTCCTTTATAAAAGTGTGACATAGCTTTGCGATTTTACCCATTTATTCTGGCTTCATCGTTTTATCCCTTAGTTACATGAAAGAACTCAATAAGCCATTGACCTCTTTGTGAGTTTTGGAGCTGATATGTTTCATATGTTATAAGCTCCTAGTCAACTTGATTTTCTTGTTGGCTTGCACTTTTCTCTTTTTTTTAGTTGTGGGTTTGTGGATTTGTGTTTATTTCATTAAATTTAGATGGCATGTTTGATGTGAATTTCTAGACTTTTAAGTGGATTTTAGATTTACAGAGATAGTTTTGTAGGTTTTATATGTTAACCAAAATCTTTGGAATGTAGATCTATGATAAGACTATAATTAGGGTGTTTTTGATGAAGACAATTAAAGGTTTTCATGGTTTCTTGAAGGGTTCTTATTGATAGATATGGTTACTCTTATGTGGGTTTATTTGTTAAATCAGGTCTAGTGTTGATCTTGGAGTTTGAGTCTTGGAAATCCACATGTTACTAATGTGGGGTTGAATCTTTTTCAATTATTTGAGATTGGAGGATTGATTATGTATTTCTCCTTTAAGATGTTGCATATGTGAAAATTTTGTAAAATAGTCTAATGTGGATTTCTCTTTGTAGGCCTTATTCTTCATCACCATTATTGTATTGGTATGTTTATTGTAGCGAGAAAAGGTCATTGGGAATACCTGATATAGTTGTTCTTTGAATTTATAGCAGTAGTTTATGGTACATGAGAAGCTCTATTCACTTTTAGTAGAGTTTTGGCAATGATATTAGTCATGATTCCATGTATAGCTTCATATTACTTTCATTGGGAGCTTTATGTTGTTACATAATATGTTTCTATCTTCTTTATTTCAAGATTTTAATTCTAAGTTATTGTTGCAGTGTGTAGTGAGCCATAGATAATCTTTGATTAGAATATGGATGGTCTTTTGAAATGTATGTTGGTGTCATAAGGATCTCTTGGATTTTTCCTTTAGATTACAGTGAGAATTTAATGGCACTATTGGTTCTATTGAAAAAGGATGTGTGGCAATTGTATCTTCTTGGTTTGGAGATCATGGTTTGACTTTACCTTTTTGAAGCTCATGGTATTGAGTTCTTTGTTTGTTAGATATTCAGTTAGGAAAGGGAAAACTTTAGTGGCGAATCTTCGCCAATTGGCGAATAATTGAAATCGAGACCTCTAAAAATGGTGAATAGTACAAGCTAAAAAGGATGTTGAATCGCCAGGTTTTTACAAAAAAATAATTTCATCTCGATTAATTCGCCTATGCATTATTTTTTAAATGATGCATCATTGGAACCGATTTTCCAGTAGTTTATACTATGATTACAAATATTCATTATATTCACTAGTAATATTATATTACTATCATTAATTTTGGGACAATATCGCCACAAAAATATTTATTACCATTTAATTTTAGGGATATTTTATCCTTGAATAGGGATTTTATTTATTTCCATCGAGTCATCAATTATCGTTTTAATCAGATGGTTGTAGGTTGATTCTACGAGGTCTAATATGCACGTGCCTTTTAAAATTCTTTTTGAGGCCTAGAATTTGTTTTGGGCCACACAATTAAATATAATCGTGTGGACCAAAACAAATTATGGGCCTCAACAAGCCTTTTAAAATTTACGTGTGTATTGGGTCGTGGAATCAACCTACAGCCATCTGATTAAAAAGATAATCAATGGTAACAATTTAACTTTTCATTTAATCTTACTTTAAAAGTGATATTTTAAAAAAATAATTAATTTTTGTGTGCTCTAATGCATTTTTTATAGTGAATTTATGCTTGGTGTCGAGGGGCTCTGCCCCTCAACCTCGCCTGTATCGCAACAGGAGCACATCGAGGCTACTTTCCCCGGACCCTGCAAGGGGGCGTTGCCCCCTCGACCCCCACAAGGGGGCTCTGCACCCTTGACCCTCGCAAGGGGCACTGTCCCTTGACCCCACTGGTGGTTGCCACCCCTAGGCCCCTACTTCAATATTATAAAACAAAAAATAGGGGAACTGCACTAACCAACTATGCAATTTTTTAAAGGAGAGATTCACCATTGTAACTAATCATTTTAGTGATTATTCACTAGGATTCAGCACTATGATTATTATTTTGACCAATTATTCATTAAGATTCGCCAAGATTTTACAAATTTTTTTAATAATGTGCATAGATTCGCCAGGAAAATTAATATTTTTTTCAAATAAAAGGAAAGATTCGCCAAGATTTTACACCTTCGTCGAGGGGGGGTTTATTAAAGTTACCCCTGGTTAGGAGATGGTCATCACAATGTTTGGAGAGCTTGGTTACATGGTTCAATGGGAGATTTGATAGTGATGTGGATTCATCACTAGATGATGGATGGTTATCTTCATGTGATATCTTAGGAGGGGACATTGGATCATGATGTCATGTTTTTGTTTCTAATTCTACAACTGTAACTTTGAAAATGGTCTTGTTGGTTTTGTTTGATTTTTAGTATTAATCATTTATTTAAGCTTCATGACTTTGCATGGTTGTATTTGAAGTTGGCATGGATTTATTGGTGGATGCTCATGGAGACTAGGGAGACTTGGGTGAGGCTAAAAGATCTCTTTTTCATGGAGATCATATGTTGAGAGGGTTACTCAAGGGGTGATCCCACAATACTGGTTTACAATTTTTGGCCAAACTAGACACTAAACAGATTTTTTCTAACTAAATCTTCACTTTCTGGCACCTATAGCGGCTAAACCGTGAGGAATTTGAAGATGATGCAAACTAGTGATTTCTAAAATTTTCTATAGATTCTAAAATATATTTTTAAAATTTTTGGAATCAAATTACACTTTATTTTTCCATCTCCTTGAAAACTAGTTTTTAACAGTAAACACCATTTTTAAGGAGTTGTTCACCATATACATAACCTTTTTCCATGAAGGATAAAATTCTATTTTTTTTAATTTAGATTTTTAACTATGATATCTAGCACTTTCATTTGGTTTCATCATTTTTATTGAATATTTTTTCCTTAATCAAGTTTTGAAATCAAACCAATTACAATTCGGACATAGGCGACCATATACAACATAACTTTTTTGTATGTATCAAAATTCAATTTAATTTTTACTAGATCAAGGACATCAATATCTAGTGAACTGATATTTTTAAAAATAATTTTGATAATCTTATTTTTCCACATGTGCAAAACAGAGGAGCTTGATTTGGTGAAAAACCTATGTTTAATCAAACTAAAAAACAAATACATAATAAAACCAAAACATATTAAAATTATATTCATTGGATAGCTCGTTTCAAGGACTACCATCATCCAATTGGTTTATGAAGTCTCCTCTATTTTCATCCTCAACTCAAGCTTCAAAGGGAAAAATTGGAAATTTGGTGGCAAAGGAGAAGGGGGAAAGGGGGTTCGAATGAACCTAGGTTCGAGAAACCCCTTTCCACAAAGTGTTCCTTTTTTTTCATTCTGGGAAATGTGGAATATGGTGGGACCCAACATTTAATAGGTTCGCTCAAAGGGGGGTTCAAGCGAATCCCTTTTGGGTTCACTTGAAACAAAAGTTTGTTTGAACCCCCAAAAACCAAAATTTTCTCCATGGGGGTGTCTTTTGCAATTTTCCTTCCTCACTCGAATTGTAAACCAGTTTATGGGTTTAATCCAAGTTGATGAGGATTTTAGTGGAAATATTGTGCATCCTACACTTGGTTATGGATGTGAATCCAATATGGACTTGAATCTAATATTTTTATTGCTTATGTTTGTATGCACATGATAATATTGTATAGCACTCTTGGTCTACTTTGTAGGTGAATGATCTAAGAGGTAATGCCCACTTGAATAGAAGATATATTCTTTATTTTGCATTATTTTCCAAAATTAGTTAGTCTTGAATATAGAACTTTTGAAGACTTGTTAAGAATAAGATGTATGGTTATATGTATTTTCAGTGTTCTCCTTGTTTTGGTCTTGATTTGTGGATCTAGTTCTAAGGACTTATGTGGAGAGGTACAAGAAATGATTGATTTGTTTGATATACTTTTGGTATGAGAGTTTTACATATATTTCTACCATGTTTTCATTTGATTTGAATGTTATATGTTAATATCCTTTCAATATGGGAATGGTGAAGGGGATCTTACATTACACAGTTTGGTACATGTTAGTGTGGGACAAGGATATGGTTTGATTTGGAGGTTCTCTCTTTGGTCTTGTTATTCTTCTTGGATTTTTGTCTTGGTTGAGTGTGAAGAACTTGGAAGAGCTATGGAGACCAATGGTGTGAGAGGTATTGTAGTGTATTTATTTGCATGATTTTCATATCATTGTATGTTTCCTTAATATTATGTAATAGAGGAATTAACCACATGATCCTCTATGTGAAGTATTATAAGTTTACTTGGTATGCCTTGATTTTTTTCAAATTTAACATTACTCATGCAATGGGAATTTCTACATATTTTTTAGGTTATCCTCTTTGATATCTTGTTTTGTTAATTATTGATGTGATGATGAGTTTGCATATTTCACGCGATTAGGATCTATGAGTTATGTCGTTATGTGGGTCAACTAGCCACCCATTTTTTAGAGTGAGATAACTTGAATGTAGACCAACTATATCCACAAGATTGTTTCAGTGTTAATGTAGACTTTGTTAGTTGGTTATTTCTTCGGTCATTTATACATTGGTATGTTGAATTTGAGATGGGAGGATGGATATACAAAGACTATATTTCAATTTTGGGTTGGTATGTTGATGGCATGAGTTATATCTATGATTTTTTATACTTTGGTTTGTGGTATGGTTAGCTTGGATGAGTTGCAATCTGTTATGGTTTCTATTCTAGTTGGTACATGAGTAAGAAAAATACTCAAAGACTTTTCTATCATTTGATTTTGATCCTTGTGTTCATGTAAATATTGGTGCAGGTTTCAATGATAGTTGGTATGATTCACCTTAATATATTCCTTTTACTTTAATAGGTAGCATGGTTGAGGATGTGAAATTTTTTTTTCTTGATGGTGGTTATCATGGTTTCTTTTGTAGGGATCTTGTTGGAGCATGAGATCATGGTGAAGATTCAAGTGGTCCATGATTGGCTAAGGGATATTTTTCCCTTAATTTGTGAATCCTATGGGTGTATTTATAATGTATGATATCAAGTGGGAGAATTCTATGATTAAGGTACCATCTACCTTGTAAATGTTATGTCATGGTTCCAACATCCTTGGAATGTGTCTCTAGGAACTTAGGATGTATTGCAAAAATATTTAATAATATTTATTCTCACAATTGTTTATAATGCATTCATAAGAGATGATGTGTTCTACTACCAACAGTAAAGGAAACTTGTGGACATGAATATTTGATCGAGTCTCACTCTTACACTACAATGCAATGGAGATCAAAATTTGGGACATTTCAAGCATCTTTCAACTACATAATTATAGTTCCTCAAAATGTAATTACCGCATAGTCTTTGAAATAGATTCTTTAAAAGAATCATTAAAATAAATTTTTAATGTATTTGAACTTTAAAAATACTAAAACTCTAAGAAGAGATATAGGTGACTAATTTGTAGCCCCATGTTAGCTCCATCTGCTAGAACATTTTGTGTTGTTGTAACACGTACCTTGTAGTCTTTCAATGCTCAAGTCACCACTGGGATTTTATTATGTTGTAGAATATTCACATTCTGAGTTCTAAGGTTCCAAAGAGCTTTGTTTGTACAAACTTTTTCCATTTTGGCAATGTAGCTTTTTGAGTGATTATTGTACCAAGCTAATGTTCAGTCTATCCTTGCCAATTTCTTTAGAGTATCCTTATTGAAAGTTGTTTCATCTAAGAATACATCAATTACCTTCTAGATTTCATCCTTCATCTCATCCATAGTGGCATCTCCAGTATTATTTGTGGCAATGGAAAAAGTATCCCTTTTCCTTGCTTAATTTTGGAATGATTAATGTTAAAATGAACATTTTAAGATAAATAAACCTAACTCTACCCTACTTTGGTGTTGTAAATTGTATTCATCTACACCTTCACATTAAATTTAGGGCCCTTGGACCTAATGTTGCTTTAATCTAGTGTTGTAATGCGTTGTAAACATTCACATTGGATTAAGGGCCCTTTTAAGCTAAAGTGACCTAATATTGCCTTAATTTAATGTTGTAAAATGTATTTAGTTACACATTCACATTGAATTTTTGGACCCTTTGAATTTATGACCTTTATACCATCATTAATAGGCCCCTAATACCCTATATTATGCATCTTGAAGCTTATTTCAACCAAAATCCCAGCAAGATCAACAAATAGACTTAATTTATTAACTCCTTGACATTTTATCTCTCTTTAAAGGCCCTGTGGAAAAGTGATGTAGATCAGGTGGGAGAATCCAAACTAACACAATCTCAATGAACTTTTCAAAGCCCAAACCCTAGCACTTCAAACAAATGACTTTTCTCACAATCTTCCACTATGCTTTGATGAGAGCAACGAATAAGGTAATTTTGAAATAATTTACAGAAGACAACCCAAACCCACAATCTAAAAACTGATTTGGATACCAATAATCCCTTATATAACATATCTTAAATGCAGGTTGGGCTACTTTGGAACATATCCCTCAAAAACTTGTTGCTACATTGTCCCCAAGGCCTAATTAGGCTTGCGTGCATAGGGGTTTATTGAATTTGTACACTCCAAGGGTCTAAAATCCAATCCAACACCTCAAAAACATAAAATATGACCTAAAAATTCTCACTAAACCTTTACAAATAACTTTCCAATATTTTTTTAACCAACCATAACCTCTATGCATCAAAATTGCTCAAAAACATGCTTTTTCCAGCCTAGGGCATCATTATTCTTGCACAAAACCTTATTCAAAATCCTACAACTTAGGAAACAAAAATATCATGTTTATACAGACCTATCCACCAAGTTTTGTGAATTTTCGCCAGAGACAATTAAAGTTATGTATTTTTCTATGCCACTGGTTAACCCAACTAGGGTTTCAAATGGTTTACAAAGAAAATGCCATATCTTCCTTAATTCTCAATGAAATGGAATGAAACAAAAAACCATGGAAATTAGATTCATCAAAATTTCATCTCCCATTGGTTTTAGACCTTTATTTATCTGTACAATCACATTCCATTGAGAGGAATAATCAGTAACATTGAAAAATGCAGAAATTTAAGTGTTTTATTGCTCTAAACTTCCTCGAATTCATTCAACAACCCCAAAAACGATGCAACCAGACCTTTTTAACCTTTCTCAACTTTTTTTAATAGTTACAAACCAAATTATTTTAATTCCAACCAACTTTTCCCCTTCATCTTCCTCTTGTTGCATTTTTTGCATTTTACAACATGACAATTTTTGCAAGAATTGACAACTCTTACAATATTTGCAATATGACACCAAAATGAACTGCTAGGACTTAAACTAGAATCAAACTAATTCAAAATGGTCTAAAAGACATTATTACATGAACCATATACAAACTAAAATAAAATTTACAAAATGGCCTCATCGAGGCATAAACTCAACTAGGTGCTCCAGCACCACACAGGCAAATGCCATAGATAACGTATGAGTCCCATTTGGCCCCTTTTTAGGGTTTTGAGTGGGAAATCAGGGTTTTAAATTCAAATTTTATGAATTTCAGCCTCTAGGATCTATTAAACGGTAAATTGGGTGTGTTGCCTATATAAAAAAGGTCTCAAATCATTATTTCATTAAGCCTTCATGATATCAAGTCAAGCACTCAAGAGTTAAGTATTCCAATACTTCACAAGAGCGTCAAAAGATTTTACAAGAGAATTTATAAGGCATTCAAGGGTAGATTTATTCATCAATTATTGTAGCAATTCAAGATCCATCATCATGTCAAGATTTTCAAGCATCAAGCATGTTGTTGAGCTAATGATGTGACGTAGCATTGAAGATCCATTTGTAAGCATTGTTTCATATCCATATTCAAGATATAGATCTACATTCTTCATGGCCACTTCATGTTAAATTGTAGATTTATAGGACATCATTCAAGGTAAAAATTTTCATCTTTCATGCTTCATGTCCTTGTTTCATTATCTCATCATTTGGTTTAATTACCTCAAAGGGGTTTGACCAAGGCAAACGCCCATTCCCTAACAATCAACAAGCTTTTCTATCTCTACATGTGCAATTTCAGATCTAGGTGTCTTGAAGCTTGAATGATCTTTGAATATTAGGTTACAAGCTTGAAAGAAGTTGTTGGAGTTATCTCCTCACTTGCAAGGTCACAAAAATTCTTCTACAGGTCTGAAATTGGGGTTTCAAATCTAGAAACAAAGTGTGGCAGAAAGAGAAGAGATTGGAGAGCATAATCAGGTCTTAATCTTCTAAAAAATCATACTAGGACCGATATGACACCTTGGGCGCATGAGTCCTAGTACAACCAATTTTTAGGAGATTCAGAATAAGCACTGTCAAATTCTAGTTTTGGTGCAGAAAACCCAGTCTAGGATTAAATATCCCATAATTTTGTATGAGTCCCACTTAGCATTAAAATTATCATTTCAAGCATTTTTAGTCCTCATTCAAGCCTCTATAGGTTTCCAGGTGCACACTTCTTATTTTATAGCTTTCTATTTTGATTTACATGCATTTTTAGGTCATTTAGTTAAGTTTTGCATTGCACTAGGTTTAAGCATTGAATCTCACATTTCATTAGTCTTTCCAAGCCTTAGCTTGGTGGTGAACCCCTCTTTAGTTTATAATCAAATCCTAGGATGGCCTATTGCAAGATCTCTTTCCCCTTTATATCTTGTATTGAGATCTCTAGGGTTTCCTTGAATGTGGAGTGTAGAAGATTGTTCTATTTCCTAAAACCCTAGTGACAACAATTTTCTACCTTACATTATCTTTCTTTCTAAGTTGACATCCACTATGTACAAATTCTTTAATGGTTTCAGCTAGCATATCATGTTGCATTCCTTAAGTAATTTTATTTTCTCTTTGATGTTTTTCTTAAGGAAAGAATCTCTCTATTTTATGCTTTCTCTCCACATTACACACCTTGTATCACTTGCATTTTGAATAATATTCTCTATTGTAGCTTTATCCCAACCCATGTCTACAATCTCTTTGAGCTCTTGCTCTATTTTTATCCATGTAGTCTCTTCTTACTTTGTATTGGATATCTCGATGTTGATAACATTTATTAATAGTATCAAACCATCATAGACTTTCCTTAGTTCCTCAATAAAACGAGGTCCCTTTTCCTTCAAATATTTTACCCACTTTAATGTAGTTCTACCAGAGTGACTATCCTTCTACACTTTGTTAATCATTTCAGCTTTCCCATAGTAGAATTGGGGTCGAATGAGGACTCTAATTAGCTGATAGGTTGTGCAAAGGGGTCAACTAGCAACTTCAAGAAACTTGTGTACAGTTCAATCAATTTATTCAACTCATCTTTATCTTGCTTGTCTTTCTCGGTCCTTCTCACTAGCCTAGAGTCATTCACCTAAAAAATTTGGACATCTCCATCCCTGCTTGGAGGTCCCAAGCCAAATTTAGTCATATTATAGCCAATTGTAGTAGCCTAACTAGGGTCTTTTTGCACTAATGGGTGTACAATCTGAGCCACAAAAAAAATCTCATAATTATCATCTTCAACTATCCTTGAGGTGGTTTTTAACCTTTTAGGTTTAGGGCACCTTTGAAGAAGCTATCCCACAATATTATCCTTAGGCAGAATGATTGGTACAGTTTTCCTCTTTTTAGTCAATGTGCTCTCCAAGCATGATGGAGAAGAGGTGGTACTAATAGCTTGGGATAAATAATTCAAGGTAAAAAGTTAAGAGCTCTTTCCAATGGGGGAGACTTTGTTACAGTTTGTAAATTAAATGGGAAAGGAGGAGGATTTTTACCCTTCTAAGCAACTTTATTAGGTGCATATTGAGAAGGATATGGCAATCCAAAGGAATCAACATTGATTTCTTCAATTTCTTTCTCTTGTTCATTTTATTTTCCTTTCTCTTTTTCAATTTTCTCTTCTACTCTTATGTTTTTTGGTGGGCCATCTCCACAATTCTTCTTAGTATTTTTCTTGTTCTTAGGTGGCTCATCTCCACCTCTACCTGGTGTAGTTATCTTTTGGGAAGGAGTTGGCATTGTTCCAAATTAAGAAGTCTTTACTTGACTAGGGTCAACTTGTCCTCATGTCTTTTTCCCTTTTTTGGTGTACACCTTAGAGGTTTTTGATTTATTTTTGCCAACCAAATTTGAGTGAGGTAACCCATCATAGCTTCCTACTTCGATGTAGGTGAACCTTTGAAACTAAATGAAATGGCTCTCATATTAATTTATCAATTGAATGGCCTCAAGAGAAATCTATTGGCCCAAATCCCCTTGTAGTTCCCTGACCAATGTCATGGTGAATACACCATTCACCTTCTTTTACTTATGATAACTTCTCTAGCTACAAATCAAAATAATAATTATAAATTTTCAAATGTGTTCATCAAAATATTCAACAGGCTTGAGTCCTAGCCATGGTTTTGTGCAAGCCAAGGCATAGAAAAGATAGGAAGACATATAGAAAAGCCTATTGAGAGAAAAGTTTTAAATCATATTAAGAAGCATGTCACTAATTAAACTGGCCCAAACTAAGTACTATTTCCTTGAACAAACAATTTGTATAAATGAAATCATCCATTCTTCAAATTCATGTGCATTCATGTTACCTTTCAAATTATGCAATATAGTATGATGATATTTGCAATTTCACCTTTGAAGTGAGAATTACATAGGTTTTTGGGAAAATGAGATTTTCCCTTCTTAGGCATTGAAAACCACTCTTTGGAAATCATATTCTTATAGTGCCCTTTCTTTTCATTGAAATTCCCCTATGATGTAGTGAAATCAAAATCAATATATACTTCATTCTCAGGTAACCTAAAACACCCACTAATAGTGGCCCTGTCCAAAGTGAGTTGTAATTTGTCGTCATTGGTTTCAATTTCTCTAGTGTTGGGGTTATAGTGATTTATACATTTGAGGACCAAGTCCATGCATTACAAAGCGACAAGAAAATAAGTTGCCTCAAGTAAACCAATCTCTACTAATCTTTGAGGAATTGGGTGTCTATTTGGACTATTCACCCTCTCCCAAAATTTCCTATATTAATATTCCCTAATCTGGTGTCACCTATCTTCGGTAATGTACTATCTAGACTGGAAAAATGCTCATACCCTAAGTACTTATACTTCATTTCCATCAATTTTAGCTCAAACTCATACCTTTTAATTCTGGAAAAATTTTGACAGAGTGTCACCTAGGGTACTTGAATTTAGCTATGAGAATTGTTTGAAAATTGCTTGAAATAAGAAATGAGAGGAACTATCAAATTATCAAGAGAATACCTTTACCAAATTTATAGCTTTTGAGAGTAGCTCTAAGAAAATATTATGCTCTTGTCATCACCAAATTCTCCATCACAATCCTATTCTTCATGCCCAAAAATCCCTCAATTTCTTGTTTGTGAATGTTTCGAATGATTCCAATTGGGAAATTTTCCTTTGTTATGCCTTCCATTTAATTCATCTACCCTAGCTCTGATAGTAATTAGTGCAAGGTATTCATCATTTGTTGGTGCCAAATTTCAAATCTACTCTATGGAAAAGAGAGTTAGGACTCAGCTAGGTTCTTGAAACCTTGTCAAAGTTTGAAATAGGTTTCAAAACCTCAATCAATCTCCACATTTGTTTTCTTCATTCTTTTTCTTTTCTCTTCCTTTTCTTTGTGAGCCTTTGAAGACTTGGAGGTTATGGTTAAGTTTCAATCATTGACAAGATTATAGAAACCTTGTTGACTTCTGAAAGAGTTCTCACAATTCACAAAGACTTCTTCAAACTTTGAAATCTTTCTTTTCATCTCTTCTTTGGTTGAAAGCTTTTGAAGTTATTGGTTATGTGTTGGAGCCCCACAAGGTTGTGAGAACCTTGTCAGCTCCCAAAAATGGTTTCAAAACCAAGTGAGTAGACCACCTTTTGAAGAAAATTTAAATCTCTTTAAAGATTTTTCTCTTGAAGATAACTTTTTGGTAAGCCACAAGGTTTTGAAAACCTAGGAGGCTTCCAAAGGAGTTTTGAAAACCAACACAAAGACCAAATTTTGAATACTCAAACTTTGAGAACTCTTAATGAAAATTAGGGGTATATGCGGGGATCATGATGGGCCAAAAAGTGGCTATATATGATGGGTATGTGACTATGACTTTTTTACCCAAAATTGATGAAATGAAAAGGGTTTTAAATGAGCTTCTCAGCTTTCCACCAATATAATTATGCTTCACTTTGAATTTAATAAGTAATTATTATTCATTTTTATTTGAATTACAAAGTCTGATTGATAGGTGATTGAAAAACATCTATAGCTTTCAAACAATATCACATTTTTGAATCCAAAACATGTGTCACATTCTATGTTTTGCATACTATAGGGATTAAAAAAGAAAATTTTAATTTCATGATGTTTTGACCAAGTTAAGGTGGTGGGACATCTGAGTTTTTATATTTTTTAAAATTTGTAATAAAAAATCACAATTAATTATTTACTTGGAAAAAAATTACAAAAATATGCATCACATCAAACATGAGTCCTCTACTTATATCTAAAATATTATAAAAAAAATATTATCATTTTATTATGGTTAGGAATTGGTCAAGCAGACACCTACTTCTTATTTTACCTAAAATTTAAGTACTACTACATTGAAATTTTAAATTTTCACCAAATAGATTTAAAAAAAACAAACCTAGTAGTTTAGAAACTACATTCAATTTGCTATAGATTCTTTTGTTACATATTTTTGAAATAATATAGATAACTTATTCAATTTTTTTGTGAAGTTTCTAACTCTTTTTTATGAATTTTTGCCACTTAAGATACTGTTTTTCCATGATGATCACGCACATAACCATTCTGAAGATAAAATCTTTTTTAGGGTTAAGATAGGTTTTCAGAACCTCATCGAGACCCGACAGTGGTTTCAAAACCAACTTGAAAGACCAATTTTTGACAAAATAACTAAGTGTTAAAGGATTTAAAGTGACTCAAATGAATTAATAGTAACAAAGGAAGGACTCTAAGACATTAGACACAAATTTAGCCATTGAATGAACAAAATAAAAAATTCTTATTTTTTGGAATGGGGCGCTAAAAACTAAGACAACATTACAAATGAAACACAACTTCTTAGATTCTTGGTTTTAATTATTCACTAGTATCCCTTGGATAACATCATTCATAGCTATGTTGAGTTTATTTCAGTGATCAATTTTATTGGTTTGATTAGATTTTTTATAGGCTTTGAAGGTCTAGGTAACAAAGGATTTATGTAGGGTGATGTAGTTGTCATTTGTTCATTTTGAGACATGGATTTGGTCAAATACATATAGTATTTGTCTTTTGTTAAAGCATGAGGACCCTCTTCTACTAGAACCATCTCTTCTTGATGGGTGTGAACATTTAGGTCATTTGGACTAGGATGTTCATTTGTCAAGGAGCTACAACCTATGGGGATAGATGGATTACAATTAATACATATTGATGGGGGGTTTGATGGTAGAAAACTTAATAGTTTGGGATTAGTGTTGGTGGATGTTGGGCTTAGTGAGTGATGGACTATAGGGATTGATGGATGATTAGATGGACTAAGATTGGGGTTATCATGGATGGGTTTATTATTATCAAAAGGGGATGAGAGATTAGGATTAATATGGATAGATGGAGGACTTGATGATTTAAGATTAGGATTAAAATGTGGATGAATGAAGGATTTAATGGTTTAGGATTAGCATTAATATGGATAAATGAATTAGGATTTAGAAGGGGCAATGGATTAGCCACATATGGTTATTGATTCAAGAGGGTTCCCCTACCCAGTTGTTCAAGGTTATATTTTGGGGGAAGCTTGATCCAATGCTTATAAGGTACTTAATCATGGGGTTCCATTGAATGAACAAAATAAAATAAAAAATAGTTTTTGGAATGGGGTGCCAAAAACTAAGGCAACACTATGGATGAAACACAACTTATTATATTTTTGGTTTTAATTATTTACTAGCACCCCTTGGATAACATCATCCATAGCTATGTTGAGTTGATTTAAGTGTTCAATTTGATTGGTTAGATTTGATTGATTAGAATTTTTTCTAGGATTTGAAGGTTTGGGTAATGGAGGATTTATGTAGGGAGATAGAGTTGTCATTTTTTCATTTTGAGATATGGATTTAGTCAAACACACATAGGATTTGGCTTTGGTTAAAGCATGAAGACCCTCTTCTCTGAGAATTTTCTCCTCTTGATGGGTGTGAACATTTAGGTCATTTGGACTAGGATGTTCATTTGTCAAGGAGTTACAACCTATGGGGATAGATGGATTATGATTAATATGGATTGATGGGGGGTTTGATGGTGGAAAACTTAATAGTTTTGGATTAGTGTAGGTGGATGTTGGGCTTAGTGGGTGATGGACCATAGGGATTGATGGGTGATGAAATGGACTAAGATTGGGGTTATCATGGATGGGTAGATTATTATCAAAAGGGGATGAGATGTTAGGATTAGGGTTAATATGGATAGATGGAGGACTTGATGATTTAAAGTTAGAATTAATGTGGATGAATGAAGGATTTAACGGTTTAGGATTAGCATTAATATGGATGAATGAATTAGGATTTAGAAGGGGCAATGGATTAGCCACACATGGTTCTTGATTTGGGAGGGTTCCCCTACCTAGGTGTTCAAGGTTATAGTTTGGGGCAAGATTGAATTCAATGCTTATAAGGTACCTAGTCATGGCATCCATATCTTGCCTTAGGATATAATCTAGTAGATTTTTTTCTTTGACATGGGGAAGACCTATGGATTCTAGGTTTGGGTTAGTGGAATAGCTTATGCTAGGGTGTCCTTGATCTATGAAACACACCAACTTTTGACTATGAAAACACTTCAATTAAATAGTAATCATTGTATAAAGACTAACTCAATCAAAATGAATCAAAAAATTAATAAAAAATATATATTTTTTATATTTTTTATGATTACAATATAATTGAAATATTTCCAACTTTTAAAAAATTAATGAAAACCTGAATTTTTAGAAATCAACTTCACGAAGTGGAAATGAATAAAATTAAAAATCTAATTGAATCTTCTTTTAGTGAAATCTTAACAAAAATATTTTTTACTGCATAACAAAATGATTACATAGAAGTTGAAGCGCCCGTAGTTTTGCGCTATTAATAAAGCATACGACTGAATATGATTGCCCTTTGCAAACCAAACACAATACGACGGTGGAGTGCAAATTGCAATGGAACAACTACACTCAACAATAATAATTCATTAATCAATTAAAACTACACTCACAAATTTAAATATTAAATTTGGACCGTCATAAAATTTAAATATTGAATTTGGACCGCCAATGTATAAACTACACAGTCGGCAGGTTCTCCATAACACAATAATGGCCGTTCAATAATGTATACCTCTCTCAAATACCCACGTGCAACTCCCCTGCAGTTTTTCTACAATGAAGAGTTCATACTTGCACCAGCTTATATAGCTTATTTCTCTCTCAACTCATAATCAACATTATATATAGTCCTCCATTAATCAATGAACATGAAAATTGCATATAAAATATAGTACTGTCAGAAAGTCTGCATTTTATTTCACATCTTCTGTATTTTCTTAACTTTCTTCTCTGGTCTTCCATCTCTATTTGTCAGTAATCATGGTGTGCAAGTCTTGTTGTAAAGAAGAGAAGAAGAAAAAATATAAGAGAGGGCTTTGGTCGCCTGAAGAGGACAATATATTAAGAAGCTATGTTCTCAAATACGGCCATGGATACTGGAGCCAAGTTTCTAAACTAGCTGGTCAGTTGGAGCTTGCAACCTTCTTTCCCCTCTCAATCCCTAAATCTCTTTATTGCATAGTTTGTAACCTTATATTTCATTATGGTCTGAGTTTTAAGCCATATATTTTACCATGTCTTAGTTTGTAGCCTTATATTTTATTGTGATCATATATTTTATTGTGGTCTTGAAATTGTGCAGGCCTACAAAGGTGTGGGAAAAGTTGCAGGCTTAGGTGGATCAATTACTTGAGGCCAGGGCTAAAACGTGGGAGTTTCTCCCAACAAGAACAAATGATTATCATCAATGCACATGAAATTATAGGGAACAAGTAATGGATCCTCTAACTTTATTAGACAAGAATTGTAGGTCATTTGCTGTCCCTGTTATCTAAGGAATTTGTAATATGTTACAGGTGGTCTGAGATTGCTTCGATGCTTCCTGGGCGAACTGATAATGAGGTAAAGAATTTCTGGCATACCCATTTGAAGAAGAAGCTCAAAATGAACATTTTGGGCAGTGATGGCAATGCCCACAAAACTCTTGGCGAGGAACCTTTGGTGTGTAGCAGCACAAGCCCTACTATACAAACGAATGACCTGCAAATGGGTTTTTTTTATTCAAAAGATGAGCGTAATTTACAAAGCTCAACATCTAGACTTCCTGTAAGGCTTGCAATGCCATTAATTACTGAGTGTTCAACGATGCAGTCAAAAATTGGGTTTGAAGATGTTAAGCCTAATCCTGTGTCCAAATGCTTGCCAGACGGTTATACTTCTCTGGGTGTTCTGTTTTCCCAGTGGTTGTACTCAGACCAGAAGGAAACTCCCATCATTGACATGGTTTCCAAAACATTAGAAATTTCTGAAGAGTACCCACAATCAACAACCAACTCAGAAAATTCCAGCTGCATAAGTTACCAGTCAGAGTCTCTTGCAATGTCAGATCTAGAGTACCCACTTTCAAAAGAAATGGAGAACATCAAAAGTACAGAATTCAGCCCAGGACTACATAGCCCAAGTGCAACCTTGTCTCATTTTGATAGCTCTCTGCCATGTCATGAAACTATTCTCTGCAACGACCTCTCAACAACCTTGCAAAACACAACAAGTATGAACATTGATGAATATTGGGATATCATGAGCTACAATGAGGTCGATTTGGGGATGTATTGTGACTCTAGTTTGATTGAAAACTGCTCTCTGCTGGATTTCACTTTCAGTTAAATGATTTACCTCGAGATCTGTTAAACAGCACAGATTTCTCAACACTAATAAAGCATGATGATTTCTTGGATTTCCTTAGCTCCCACACGAATGTTGTAAAAAGAATTCTTAAAGTTTCCACACTCAATGTGATTAGAATGTTGATTTTTATTTAGCAGCTTTGAATCTCTGCTGTTTGTAAAAAAAAAATTCTCATGGTTACACAGCCGATGGGATTAGAATGTTGTGTTTAGCAGATTTGAATCATTGATTCATGGTCTAAGATAGAGAATATAATATCTACACCCAAATTCCTTGTATTGCTGAGTTAGTGATGTCCATACCTTATGAATATATTACTATTACATTGATATGCGCAAAAACTGACGCCCTACAGGCCTTTGGTGCCCATAACTGTGCTAAAATATCGTTAAAAGGAAAACGTTTTCGTTCTGTGTAAACTAGGTACCAATTGAAAAAAACAATATGAAAATTTTAATCGAGAATTTTATTTTTTAAGTCACTCGTGTCCGTGTCTGTCGCTAGATATATATTTTACTAGCACTTCAGCATCTTTTAAAGATGTAAGTGATGCGTTGATAGGAAACATAAAGGAAGTGTATAAATTTAGTTTGTTGAAATATAATGTTTATTAATAATTAATAAATTATGAAATACGTTATTAAATTTATTTTAATATCATTTAATTAGCAATATAACAATATGTGTGTATATGCTTTGAGTATAAGTTCTAATTATGATTTGTACGTGTAATTATTGTACAATAGATTTGTATTCATTCATATATTTTGATGAATGAAATTTAACAATTCTTAGATAGAGAATGAAATCTCAACTTTCCATACAGCTTCAAAAAAATTACAATTTCATTGTATATTTTTGTGCTAATAGTAAACACAATTATCTCAAAAAGAATATGTAAATTAATTTGATTCTTTAAAGCATACTAGTTTTAAGGATAAAAACATAATGAAAATGAGTAGTTAAAAATTATTTTTTTTGAGTATCACTAACCCTTATATTTTTTATAATAAATAGGACAATGTTGTTGGGTTAATATTTTGTAATCCTTTTACAGATTATGAAATAGTGATTTCAGCCACAGTTATGATAAGATAAATCTCTCCTCTCAAAAAGGGGAGGCTCCCTTCTTACTGCTTATTGAAACAAAAGTAAACTATGCTAAGCTAAAGGTATTTACACTAGCTTTAACCATGTGGGGGGTGTGTTACATTCATCATTTTCTCTTCTTTCAGGAAATATGTTCACAACGTTTCATAGTAATATTCAACAATGCTTCTACACTTCTAATATTAACCTAAGCACTAATCCCCAATATTCTTGATTAAACATAAAAGTAATCAAAGAGTACTAGCATAACTATGTGATAAGTAACCAGAAGACACATAAAAGCACAATGTTTTTTTGATGTCTTCAATGAGAGTTATGTAGTAACCAATGACATAAGTTGGAGCACAAAGTGAACAATTCCAAGCTCAAAGTCTTGAAAATCCTTCACCAAAAGATATTAATAGCACACACAACATCAAGTAAACAATATAACACAAATTTTATATAACTTATCTTGAATGTCCTTCCAATCATAATAATCAAACACCACTTATCCAATCAACACAAGAGAAATTAGCAAGAATGACATAAGAACATCCTCACTCATACAAATTGATTCAACACAAAGTTTGATATCCAAATTCGCCTCCTTTATTAATTGGAATTGATCTTGCAATTTGAGCACAAAGTATCAAAGTTGAGTTACAATTTGGGCAGCACTTCATTGCATAAGATTAAAGGTAAAAATTACAAAATAACTCTCTCATACTTATAGATGAGACCAAAAGAGCTAATCTAGGAAATAAATAACTACTTTGATTTACTCAACATTGGAACTAGTCCAAAATTATTGGTGGACTTCATTGTTGTTACATGTTTCTACAATTTTGGAAATGACAAATGACATGTAAATTATCTTTGACTCATTACAAAAAGCATGGAAATACTAAAAACTAATACAAGGTAGATGTATTCTTCTCCACTATCCTTCATGATAAAATAATTGTGCTTCTTCAGGATCGCTCGTAGTTCATTATCGAATTTTGGTCGTTGTGAAAAACTTTTGGTCATCATCTCGTAGCTTACATGAAATTTCTTCAATCTTATGGATAAGTTGCATATCATTTTCTTCGCTAACCTCAAGAGGAGCTTGTAAATCATTGAGTAGATCAGTGATGATGGTCTCTTTATGAAGCAGAGTTTCTTTCACTTCTACATAAACATCTATGTTGGGAATGATCCCAACCTCCACTAGTGTCTATCTTTAGCTTTTAAATTTTTATACATTCTTGCCTTTTATTTTCCACATCTTCTTTCTCTTGAGAAAGAGTATTAATAGTTTCATCCATCCTTGCCATTATGTCTTCCATTTTCCCAAGTTTTTCAATGGCCAACTTCAAAAGCTTTGTTCCCAGGACAATCATCCGATCAAGAAATTTATCAACCACCCTTCCCCTAGTGTGCACCTTTTCTACTTTCTAAATGATAGGATTTTCAACAATGGTTGCAATTGCCTCGGGCTCAATAGATTCAAAAGATTGGGTAATATTTTGTAGCACAGTTGTAAGTTGTTCTATCTTTGCCTTATAGTGATCCTCATCTTCTACTCCTTGTTAAACTTCTCAATGAGAGATTCTAGGGGAGATTGAACATCTTCCTTCACACTCTCATGAGTTACCTTGCCCAATTCCACCCTTGTGATAGAGTAGTCTATGATATCAACTTTTTCATAAGTTTTTTCAGGGGGAGGCTGAGCTACCTTTGCATACTTATTACCCTCTTCATCGAACAGAATCCTAGAAAGAGTCATTGCTTTCTTCTTAGTTCTTTTTTCATAACAAATATCCAATATGTTATCATCATCCTCCATGTCTTCAAGGATATCAGCTAGATCCAATTCCTTTATCTGCTCCAGAGTTAATCCACAATAATTCATTTTCCTGATTTCCTTCTCTGTCCTAACGTCAGCCCATATATCCTTAATTTGATGTACATGGGAATAATCCATTTTGATTTGATCCTTCATACCTTTTTAATCAAAATTAGGTCTTGCTTTGAACAATTTTATTGTTACCTATTGCATTTCTGATTGAACAACCTTGGCCTTGTGTGAAATCTGAATAGAGTATCTGGCAATTGTCAATGGAAATTTTAATCTAGGTTTATGGGATTCCATTTTTATACTATGCACCACAATGATTTTTCTGCATAATTCCATCAAAACAATCTTATTGCTAGGATAATGAGGAAGCATATATGGATAACTAGCAAAACATCCAACTCTCAGATAAATAAAAGTTGAAAAAATTAAAGATAAAGACAACCATATTTGTTCACAATATTCCAAGCTTCATCTGATACTCTTTTATTCTCCAATTCTTGATCAAAAGCACACATGAGTGGAGCAAAGAAGGTATCATTTACCCATCTAAAATGATTGATACTCACTTTGAGGGTAATTTGTGGGAAATAGTTGTAGACCTGTGTTACCTTCTTGTTGAGCCCTTGGTGGTTAGACACAAAAAAAGAAAATCATTGCCACTACAGCATAGACCAAATAATAATTCATGTAGAACTTGTGTGTTGTAAGCACTTGGGTTAGTTGTTCATGGATAGCATTGTTGATTTCTTCACCCCAAAAGATCTTTTGCTTCCCGTTCAAAATAATCTTGATGTACAAGAACATCTAGTCCTCAAATGTGGATGAAGTAGGTAAACCATGTACACTAGTGAGAAGAATAATGAGGTTGTTTACATCTTCTATAAAATTACGACGAGGAGGATTCTTAGGCAACCTTGTGACCCCTGGACTAGGGACCTTCAACCATTTGTTATTGATCATATTTTTGGAAGAATCAGGATCTTTATCATACTTTGCATGTGCATATTCTTTGGAAATCTATACATATGTTGCAATGCTCAGACATATGAATGCTTTGTTAAAGAATTCAACATCCAATTCCATCACCACATTCCCTTTTGAATCACAAACTGTTTTGTCATCTTTTTTGTAATGAGAAGCCACCTAAAGTATAAACTCAGAATTTTGAGTTGCTACTATAAATGAAGATACAAGATTTATATTACTCTCAACAATATTTTTCATCCCACAATCCAAAAGTTGCTTTTTAGTGCTCTCAAGAAATTTGGACATGTCAACATGCCCGATTTTTGTATCCTTGATATCATCGACATTGGACAAAACTACACTTATCAAAAAGACTCCTTGATATTTATATTTCATGGCTTTCCCCTTGCTTGGAGATGGATCTGACGTTGGCAAAAGAATGGCTTTGCAAAAGTGTAGATGTGAGACAATCTCAAAAAATATGCACATGAACCTGCATAACAAGATTAGCATTTTTCAGATGTTAGGAAATATTGCATACTTGAAAATTGTAATGAGGGTGAAAAATAGAGCGATTGTGCAAAAATTGGGGTTTTAGCATGATGGGCACAAAAAATGAAATGCAATGGGTTAACTTAGTAAAGCAAGTAAATTTCCAATGTTAGGAAAATTTTAGCAAAAATGTGCATATCCGTTGGAAATTGGTGAGATCGCAAGTAGAAATTGTCTATGCAAAAAGTTACAAAGTTGTTAATTTTTAATGATATTGCAAGTGGGAAGAACTTTTCTTTGTTGCAAAGTCAAAAAAAATTACCGATCTTGCAATTTTGGAAAATCACTTTAGTTTTTTGCTAAATCGTTAAAATATAATGATCTTGCAAGATGAAACTTTTGTGTTTGTTGTTGGGTCGGGGAAAAACCTTGACCCTACAAGTGAGGGTAAAACATTTGAGAATAACTTGCATTGGTGGGTAAAAACCCTATCCATACAAGTTGAAGATGTTTTTACTTGCATATTCAAAAGAAATTTTCAATTATTCACTTTTTTTTTGGAAACTCTTAGCATTTGCATGTGTGAGGTTTCACAACGTGGTTACATACAAAGCTTTTGGAAATTTGCAAGGTCAGTGAATTTCCCTAACCTTACAATATGGATGACTTTCAATATTGATCATTGCACCATCGTCAAAAATTGTCAATGTTGCAAAGAAAAGAGTTTTATTTATGCAAGGTCGGGGAATTTCCCCGACCATGCAAATTACATTGGGTAGGATTTTCTGAATTTTACCATTGGAAAAAGCTAAAGATATTGCATATGTAAGGGCATAAAACTTCTATGAATGTGGCAAAAACTACCACTTGTTCAAATAAAAATCCATTCAAACTTTGGAAAAAATCCCGAACTCATATGGGTTAGACGTTAAATCTGAGATATATTTTAAAAGAAACTCATATGATGTCAATGGAAAAATTCCATTTTCAACACAAAATGTAGACAAAACTAAGGGTATCGATGACAAAACCATCATAGCCAAGGCTTTTGACGATTACAAGCATGTTTATGAGGTCGTAAATACCATTTATACAAATGTCAGAATAGTGGTAAATAGGAATCCATACCTTGAATAAACCGAGGGTTTATGAGCTGACATACCAAATGGAAGGTAAACTAATATACTCAAAAATAATTAAATCTAAACATAAACAAAAATCCATTAAAACACAATGAAACACATTTTTTAAAATCCTTAACCCTAATCATTTGTACAAAAGGGAAGGAGAAAAGGGAAATAGAGGCAACATACCTGAAAATCTAAGATGATGAATGAAACCTAGAAAATAGTGTTCCTATCTTTTGGGGGATGGAACTAAAGGGGGATTAGGGTTCCTCCACATATTTTCTTCAATTTTCATTCAAGGAAACCTTAGAGATCTCAATCTAGGGATGGAATGACGGAAAAAGATCTGCAATAAGGTGTCTTATGGGTGTGATTAAATTCAAAAGGGGGTTCACCACTAACCTAAAGCTTAGAAAGAAAGAGATGAAAGTATTATGCAAATCTAGCTATATGACCTAGAAAATGGAATTTGAAAGCATGTAATCAAACTAATAAGCTGAATAAAATAGAGAAGTACCTGGAGAAATGAAGATGACAAAGCAAGGCCTCAAAACCCTAAAAATTGTTGCTTTTAAGGTGTACTAGGACTCATACGCCAGTCTGGGTGATTTAGTCCTAGTATAGGGTTTCTAGACATGGTCTGTAACAGGTCCTAGTGACTGATCTGGATCTACTGAAGACTTGTAAAAATAGTGTACTAGGACTCATATGCCCAAACTATTGCAAAGTGTCATTTTGTCGCGAAGTGTCCCAGGAGTAGAATTTTGAAGTAAAACTTTGTGAGCCTCTTAAGATGTATTAAATAATAACTTTCCCACTATTTTAATGCAAATAGGTTGGATATCTCTCTCTATATCTAAGTTTTCGTGAGCTAGTAACAAATTTTCATGACAACTTTTGCAACTTCGTCATTTTGGTACTTTTGAGGGCTTCAAATCCACTTTTTCTTCAACCTATAAACCTACAATCACACAAAGAGAGAGAAAGAGTGTTGTTTTGTTAGGAAATAGGGGTTTTCCTTGGTCAAACCTCGTTTAGGTAATTAAACCTTATGGTGTTCAACAATGAAAAAAGAACACAAAACATGAACAATGATACCGTTAGAGCTTCTAAAATCCTGATGGATTTTCCTCTCCTTGGGTTTGGTCTGCCTCTTTGATAAACCCTTGTCCTCATAGGTGAGTAGTTTTTTGTTCATGAAAGCTTGAAAATGTTATAAATTTTGGTTGACTGGCTCGGTTGTTCATCGACCCCTTAACTTATCTCTCGAGTCATCTGGCACGTCAGTCTACTGGCCCCATTGACCTAAAGAACTGGTTACCATTTTCCCACCATATTAAGTCTTTTCCTAAGGTCAGGTTTTAAATTTTAACCCCGATGGTCACATCGTCGTCAGTCTATCCATTTAATGCTAACATTATGGGATGTGTAGCTTTCAAGATTCAAGGATCGGGGAGAAGATCTAGATCGTACTCCACCAATCCACTAAAGTTAAGTGATAGCAAGTTAAAACCAGCAAGGTCAACAAGGAGCTGACACGTGTCTGTGCAAAGTACGAGACCCATTCCCCACTACTGCTCCCATGGCCCGACATGTTCAGCGAGCGGCTGAGATCAATCTGGTGGAACGATCTTCACCGTCCCCCGTTGGCTCGCTGAATGAAAGTGAACGATGGTTAAAACCAGTGAGATTAGTGAGATCTCGACACTTGTCCACACTCACTCAGTTAGTGGAGCCCCACACTATAATGACATCATCCGACATGGATGAGAATGATTGGTTGTCAGCATTTCAGCGAGGCACCACTGGAAATCAAAGGTGGTCAAACAAAATACGGCTGTCTAATCTTCCATCAAACTAGAGGATCAACAGATAGCATTCAAATTTGGAAAAATAACATGTGATAGCCATTTTTAATCTATGCAACCACCCTGCATTAATGGCTAACATCCTACAAATCGATTGAGTTGATCTCAATTCATATGGAGGCGCAAATGTTGGTAATCATGAAGGGTAGTCTACGGACTTCCATGCAACTAGGAATTAAATGGTGCCAGTACATCTACCAATGAGTTTCCAGTGTTACGCATGTGTGATAAACATTAAGAGTGAACGCCATTGCTTTACTCGATAAATATAACAAAGGTAGTTGATATCTGCATCATTATCACTTAGTAGTTGGGTGTTTTCTGGTGTGAGCAGTTATCAGAAGAGAAGATGATCAAACCAGTAAGGAAATCTATTCGCTTGAGTGCCTTGAGGTCTAGTTCTGACACACAGGAAGTTGCTCCAGCATTGGGGTCCATATTTATGTCGAAGATCCTAGACTTACACCTAGTAAATGCAATCAGAAGTTGCAATTCCCCAGTGATGCTACAGAAAGAATGGATAACAGAGGAAAAGGCCCAGGGAAATCTCTTACTGGATCAAAACAAACAATAAGGTATGGGTGTGGCTCCTATGGATGCTAGCATTCACCCATTAACCTTACGAGCAGCTCATCTGATAGTGGCACCAAGACCGAATCTTCCTATGGTCAGTATTTGGCTCTGTTGAATGATGGTCTACCTTGTGACGAGGAGGTGATATCGGTTATGTCACTAGCGGTTAAGACCACTAGTGGGCGAACTGGGACTGTCTTGAGAAAAGAAAAGGAGGAGGAAGCCGAGGTGTCCTCCCTTCCTCTGGAAATGATAAGGAGTGGTCATGTGTATCATGGGCGTGGCGCTGGTGATGGTGGGGCGACGGGTAATTGAGCATTTGTTGTGTGTGGGGTTTTAAGTTTTTTTGTTCATGCGGTTTGTTGTGGTGGTTTTGTCCTCTTGCATACGTGGCATTTTGGTTACCTGGTTCGTGGTGGTGTGGATGGTGACAAAGAGAGTTTTGGCGACAATTCGCATTTCTCTTCTCAGCTAGTGGTTATATTTTGGTTTTCCCCAGTTGCACCATTTTCTGAAGATTTAACATGTGGGGTTTTGAAATGCAAAGAAAATGCAGTTGAAACTTTGATGAAATGAAAATCTGTAATGAGACTATATCTGAGCACAAAGCTTCTCACTTCCCTTCTGTTATAAAAGGGAAACCATTGCTCAATTTGCGAGGAAGAAGAAGAGAATAGAGGAAAATAGACTTTGGCTAGGTTTTTGGTCGAACGTATACAGGTAGATAGGAATAGAGTAGTTTGTCAGCTTTGGGCTTTATGAATGAATGCAATTACCTTAAATTTTTTCTCATCCAAGATTCAAGTACAAGTAAATATATATAATTCTGATAGATTTCTCTACTTGGGTATGTGCAGGATTATGATGGGCCAAAAAGTGGCAATATTATGGGTATTTGTAGGGTATGTGGTTAACGACTTTTTTTTACCCAAAATTGATGAAACGAAAAGGGTTTTTAGAGGAGATTCTCAGCTTTCCACCAATATAAATTATGCTTTAATTTGAATTTAATAAATTATTATTATTCATTTTCTATTAGAATTACAACTAAAGTCTTAATCGATAGGCTGATTGAAAAACATCTATAACTTTCAAACGGTATCACATTTTTTCAATCCAAAAAATGCATCACATTATATGCTTCACATAATATAGGATTAAAAAAAGAAAAATTAAATTTCATTAAGTTTTGACCAAGTTAAGGTGGTCGGACATACAAGTTTTTATATTGTTTAAAAGTTGTAATAAAAAATTCATAATTAATTATTTACTTGGAAAAAAATTATAAAAAAATATGCATCACATCCGGAGATGAGTCCTCTACTTTATATAAAATCTTATAAAAAAATATTATCATTTTATCATGGTTAGGGTGGTCAAACAGACACCTACTTCTTATTTTTTCCCTAAAATTTAAGTACTACTGCATTGAAATATCAAATTTTCACCAAATAGATTTTATTTATTTTTAAATAAACCTAGTAGTTTATAAACTACATTTAATTTTCTACAGATTCTATTCTTACATATTTTTGAAATAATATAGATAACCTATTCAAATTTTTACGTCAAGTTGCCTAACATTGATTTTTCTGAATTTTTTGCCACTTAAGGGCCTATTTTTTCCATGATGATCCTGCACATACCCACTTCTACAAGTCTAGGTGAATTTTGAATGAAATATTAATGGTATTTCTATTCTACTTTGAATATTTGTTTGAATGCATGTCTCTATTCTTTGTGTTGATTCAAGTAATCAATTAAATATTTAGATGGGGTCATGAATTTACGTTCATTTGCAAAGGATTTGATAAGTAGTGATGTATCAGAAAATTTGAGCTCCATGATGCAAAGTATTGTGAGAGTAGTCTATTTTATTATTGGGTCATCTCTGTTTTACTGATTCTTGCATGTGTGACTCCATTTTGTCCAATAAATAAGACACTAATTTGTTCCTTGATGATTTACCTAAGGGGTTAATCAAACAATCATTTAATGACCAATCTGAAGCCAGGGTTTAAATTCATTTAAAATTTATCAATTCCAAAGTTAATGCATGCCAATTCCCATTAAGGATACATTCATTTTGATGAATGGGTAGCAAATTACTTAGAAACAAGCCAATTTCATAATAATTGTTGCATAATTATCCTTCATTCAAATGTGATATGTGTAATGATGTGTTTCGCAAAGTAAAATTAAAATGAACACACTAGGAATACCCTCCTTGGTCCCACAGAGCCTAAAGTGTAGGAGATCTCAGTCATTGACTAGGTCTTGTTAGTTGGCCATTCATTTCAAGAGTCTTGAGTATAGGAATTCGCTATTCATTAGAAATGTGTTAGGTGTAGTGGAAAACACCAACAAAATGGTGACTCTGCTGGGGAATTCTCATTCTCCGAAGACACAGATACAAAATGCAAAGTCAAATGGTGGTTTAATCTAAATGCTCACAAATTCTTGAACCTGATCTACAATCTATGTGTAATTGGCATCAAAGGATCTGAATGTGACTCTGTTGTGGAGGTAGCCCATAAACTGGCTTATTTTGAAAAGAAGCTTCATCTTATTTGAAGCTTTATCCTCTGAAGGGAGGTGGTGACTCCCACTCAAAGAACTTATTCAACCATACATCAATTTTTTAGATCTTTGTTCTTGATGCTAAAGAACACTTCACAGCTGCTAGCATATAGGTACTCTTGTAAAACTTGAAAGAATTTTAAGCATGCTACAGATCATATCATCATAAATTTCCAATGCTCGACATGAAAATGATTCCCTAATAAGTTATTTAGCACTAGATCAGGGAATATTCAAGAATTTTAGCATGCTTCATATATAAGTTGAAATTTAGGTAATGGAGTACAAGAAGCATGTCATATTATAGATCTTAGGCAGCCTTTGTATGGAATATTTTTGCTAAGATCTTGGGATCATACTTGTAAAAGGAATTGAAGTAGTGTTTTACAAATTGCATAAATAAATTTTAGAATTCCTTTTAAGACACTAACTCATTTGACTGCAAAATCCGACGAAATATGTATAATTTGATGTATCGTCTAGTGCTTGTAAAATTTGATGTGTAATTTTCAATTTTTTGTAAGTTTATCCCTGACGTTCGTCAAAATTTTGACGAACCTGGGTTTCGTCGAAATGTCGACTATCAGTTTCATCAAAATTTTGACAAACATGAAAAATAGAAAAAAATCAAATTGTGGCCGACATAAAGAAAAGTGAGTTCACGCTTGATTTATTGTGACAGTGTTTTGCTCTACTTGAGACAGTTTGTGGAGAACTAAGGACAATTTTCTTGGGAAAAATGGAAAAATTCAAGAAGATGCTCGTAAGTTGAGGGGTAGTCATTGTCTTTTTTGAGAGTTTAGTTGTGGAAGTCAGTTGTAGTTCAGGAGTTTGAAAAATCATATATTTTAAATCAACATTAGTTTGTTTTAGAGGTTTAGGGTTTTGAGAATTTCATGTACAGATTTTGTTGTGTGGAATCACCATAAGATCACAACCAAGGAAAAACTTCTTGTGACTTTAATTATGTGATCCATAACTCTATTGTTCATGTGGCACAGTTGTGCTATAACAAATATAGGATGCATTCATGTGTGACCCAAGTTTAATGTGGCTATGTTGTGATAGAAATGGAAGCACTCATATAATGTAGTTAATTCAGGTTGTATAATGTAGGTGTCAATCATCATTGGGTGCATTCAGGTTGGATCAAGTTTAACAGGTTAGGATGTAATTATAGCATGATTGAAGAGTAATTACCTCTTGCTGCAATAAAGAGCCTATAACTCTGGTTGATATGCAGAGTGGTTGTGTTACATCAATTATGTAGTGCATTCAAACACAAACCATATTTAGTGGGCTATTCTATAGAGTGATCAATATTTTCTAGACCTTATGAATGTTACTTAAAAGTGTATAGTTTAAACTACAAACCAAGTTTGTTACATACTTGAATGCAATCTTGGGTTACTGCAAATTATAATAATGTGATCTACTAATAACCAATATGGAAAGTATTAAAGTAAGACCCATGATATATAGGATACATTTCCCTGATCAGGTTTACATACCTTAATGATAAAACACAAGCTTCCCACACACTCTAGGATACAATCCAAGATCATACCACAACTTTGTCAAAACAACTAATTTTCTGACCC
>VDFB02373624.1:0-11475 GCA_007258455.2 Sequoia sempervirens
TGCCCTTCAGACTCTCCAATGCAAGTGCCACATTTCAACGAGCAATGGATATTTCCTTCAAAAGATTGATCAATAATATCATTCTCATATATCTAGATGACCTAACCATTTTCTCCAAATCAAAAGATGATCATTTTGGTCATTTGCAAATGGTCTTCCAAAAGTGTCAACAATTTGAGATTTCCCTAAATCCCAATAAATGTGTTTTTGGCGTACCACAAGGAAAAATACTTAGCTTTGTGGTATCTAAAGAAGGGATAGCCATAGACCCTGAAAGGGTGAAGGCTATAATAGAACTACCACTACTTGTCAACCAAAAGGGGTTACAATCCTTTTTAGGAAAGATCAACTTCATTAGTCAGTTTATTTTGGATTTCGCAAGCATCGTGAGACCTATCATGTTGATGTTGAAGAAGGGCTTAGCGTTCAAGTGGACTCCCAAAGGTAAGCTTACTTTTGAGAAAATTAATGCAACCATCACCAAAGCTCCAGTGTCAGCCAACCTGGACTTATCCAAAGACTTCCTACTCTACGTTTATAGTGGCCAACACAACATAGCTTCGATGCTCACTCAGAAGGAAAAGGAGCGAAGTGGAGAACATCCCATCACATTTCATTCAAGGACTCTCAAAGAATATGAAGCCAGGTATAATTTTGTTGAAAAAAAAGCCTTTGTTATCATCAAGAGCCTAAATAAATTCTGACACTTGGTATCGGCCAACAAAATTACCATCCTCGTCACTCATCCCAACATTAGAGAATATATCACTGAAGGTGACATAACTGAAAAAAAGGGCCAACTAGATTACCAAGATCCTGGAATATGATGTGGAAATCCGACCAACCAAGCTAGTTCGAGGAAGAGGTCTTTGTGAATACCTCACATAGGAATTAGGCTCCCAGGTAGAAAAAGAGGTCGACCAGGTCTATGCAAACCAGTTTGAGTCTGATGAGTCATGGGTGGCTGATCGAACACAATTTATGTAAAATAGGAAATACCTGACCAACATCCCACCACACAAAATATGCTACTACCAATTGCAAGGCATCAAGTATATACTAATTGAGGATATTTTATTTAAAATAAATTATGATGGAGTCCTTCTATGTTACTTGGACAAGCCACAGGAAAAAATAATTCTAGGTGAATTCCATAGCAGACCTAAGGGCAGACACTTTTCCACCAAGACCACCACTTTGAAATAATGTGGGCAGGCTATTACTAGCCTTCAATGTTCTCTGAAGCCCATAATGTGCGGAAGTGTTCTCAGTACTAATATTTTGTTGGAAAGTGGAAGAACTCTTCCATGCCATTAAGCCTAATCGTGACTAAGGAACTCTTTGCACAATGGGGTTTGGATTTTGTTGGGATGATCAACTCCATCTCTAGCGTAGGTCGTAAGTGGATACTCACAATGACCGACTATTTCACAAGATGGATGGAGGTCATTTCCTTGAAGAATGCTACAGAAGCAGAAATTGTCAATTTTCTCGAGGATTTGGTAGCAAGGCTTGGTTTTCCCAAAACCATCATTTCCAACTATGCATGAGCCTTTGTAGGCTCTAGGATGTCGAACTTCACTCTTAAGCATGGGGTCTACCTCAAGACTTCATCCAATTACTACCCACAACGACGTCAATGAACAAGAACCCGATTAGGTTAATAAAGCGCATTGGGTCAAAACACTAGAAGGAATGGCATAAGAATCTTCAAGTGGCCTTATGGGCCAACAAAATTACACCTAAGCAGATCCTAAAAACCTCCCCTTATGAATTAGTGTATGGAAAGGAGGTAGTCTTACGCATCTCCATAGAAATTTTGGCACTACAACTATTCAAAGCTTTGGAAGTTGAGGAAGATAGCGGAATGGAGGTAAGATTGGCGGAGCTCTTAAGCCTCAAAGAAAAGAGAGAAAACGCGTTTGACATCATGATTAGATGCTAGCAAGTAGTCAAACATTGGTTTGATAAAAAGGCCTCCAACCTAGATTTTAGGGAGGGGAGTCTTGTGCTAAAGTATGATGAATGAGCTGCAAAACTAGGGTAGCATGCAAAGTTTGATTTAGTGTGGAAGGGTCCCTTTTGCATCCATACATGTAAAGAAAGGAACATTTACGAGTTGGAGGATATGAATGGTGACATTTTAGATATACCAATAAATGGTATTCATCTAAAACTGTTCAGTTAGAGTACATCTGAGTTCATTAAAGTCTTACAGTTATGTATCATATGTAACTTTGTAAAAATACATATTTTTTGTTAATAAAGCCATGAGAGTAAACATGAAATAATAGCAGAAAGTACTATATCCTATATTCATCAAGAAATATTTACAAAGTAGTATGCACTTTCAAGCTTGAGGCTTGAGAGAAGCTTAAAAACCTTCTCATTCAAAAACCCAAAATTACATATTCAAAAAGAAAAAAGAGGAGGTAGTATGAAAATGGTAGAAAGAAAGTTTAGCCTCCATCACTTGGAATAGTAAAAATGTTGTTTTCTCTAGGTTTCATTACTAGGGTGGTAAAAGGGTTTTCAACACATGGTCCATGCAGGCATTGTACAAACCTCAATCCTCGAAACTGAGGCTATGAACCAAGAACTCGAAGAGGGTTCTCTACTCAAACCTAGGGCAGTTCTCCATGTTGTACATCCTTAGAAGAAAAGAGGCCACATGTTGGGATAGTAGTCGATGGCACTCTAGGTCTATTGTCCAAAAATCTATAAGAAAGGGTATCCAGGGCACCACTTTCACATAATCAATGTGCCTCCAAATATTCATGGCAGATGGAATGCCAACACCAAGGATAGCTATTTGGAATACTTCAACCAACCCATCTAAGTACATTGAATCAAACATTGCATGGAAAAGATCTAGATGATCTAGGGTTTGGAAATGTCAAAATATAGCAATGAAGCCATGAACTGAGAAATGATGTTCAAATTGCAGTGTTGTTGGTTCTCATCCTTCATGTAATCCTTCCCAAGCACCCACTTAAACACCAAAATCATGAGTCATTCATTCTTCCTTATTAGGCATTTCTTCCTCTCACTGCTAACCTCTCCTACAAAAGTGTTTTGTATCTTCTAGCTCAAGAGATGAATTGAGGTACCTAGACCAGTCGTAATGAAGGCAAGAAAGTTTATAGACTCGCGAATGGGGAAATGTAGCGAAAATAGCTCACCAACTAAATGCTAACTCAATGAGTATTCTTTCAAAGTAAATGTTTCTATTTATAGAAAAATGTGCACTAGGGAGGCCGGTGATGGAAAACATATCTCTCCTTAGGTAGCAAAAAAACATATTAAGTTGCTGAGAAGCAAAGGGTAAATCATATGAAAGATCTCTAACCAAGCTTTGAGGAATTAATTTGAGCATTAGGAGTAAATGCTTGCATGTACAATCTATCGCCATGTGTTTGTCATCATCACCAACACTAGCCTACTTACCTATATGAAAAGGACATTTCTTAAAGAGATAAAACCCCCGCTAATTAAATGCAAATGTCTTTTCAAATCAATGCCTTCCACATCACCTAAAGCTTATCTATAAAAGGGAAAAGTAAAGAATGTACTAAATTACACTCATAGTAAATTGGCATTCTCAAAATGAGTACAAACCCCACTCTACATGTATTGCCTTGTTGGTAGCACTTGGTGAGCCTATCGATAATGGCAACACATTTACTACAAGTATGTGTGAAAATTGAATGAGCCAAAAAGAAAAAAAATATTGTTGTGTTGGTACTGCCAAATCGCTACTTTGAAAGAGGTTTCTACAAAATCCTTCCATGAACATAATAATGACAGAAGAATTATCTTCGAGTTGACACACTTTTGTCTTATTTAAAAGATCGGGCTACACCAACATCTTTGGAGAAATTTTGTGTGCTAATGCCCCACTTTTGGAGGACTGGAGCTTTGAACATACCAAAAACAATACAGCTAGGTGACCCCATCAAGGATGAGGGGTTTAAGGATTTTGTGGACAACATCTTCGATCGGAAGTTTCATGTAAACCCTAAGATCCATAGAGAGGGAGAATTTTAGAGAATGCTTTCCCATGTGTCAATTGATGGTTTTCCAACTTGTCTCTAGCATTGTGGTTTTCCACAGTTCATACTACCCTACACGCATCCATGCCCAAAGTTGGTTGATGAATGCATAAAAAATATAGATAAAGAAACATGGGTTATTAGTGGCAATAGGTTGAAGGTTACCATCAACACGATAGCTATTCGAGATATGTTTTGCATCCCTACAAATTGGGAAGCTGAGAGATTCTTCTACTAAAGAATGGAAGATGTTTGGGCAACCAGGGACAGGTAGTTAAAATTCCATAAAGATGAAATAACTAAAAGTTTAGATAATAATTAGCCTGTCTTCCCTTTGGCACACAGAGAGTTCAAGTTAGATGTATAGGCCATTTTCTCAATGTTGGATTCTATTTATGGCCATGAAAGTGATGATGAGGTCTACAAGTTCTAGATGGGCTTAGCCTTCATGCTCAAGAAGGAAAGGATTCAGAAGCGTTTTGATTTTTCTGAGGCAATCGTTGAGGGAATCTTGGAACAATTAACATATTATAACACCTCTTTTGAGTTTAGGTATTCCTCTTTTCTAGTTCACTTGATTTTACATCAAAACCCTAATTTCCTCGGAAGTCATTTTCTGCTTAGTAAGTTTGATACGATGTGGTTATACAAGCTAGTTTTGGCTTGGACCCATGTGCTTTCCAAAACATGGGACTATTATTCATTTGTTGATTATTTTTTGCAACTGGTACTCTTGGAATTTTTTGCATGCTCTCCAAATAGGTTCTCCCCTAAAGTTTGGAATGGATGAAAAACCACTAGACTCTGGTGGATTACATTTTTGGAGTAGATTTTTCTTTCATCAGATGTCATCGTTTTAATTAGGAGCCTTTTAGACTTCATAAATTTGTAACAGATAAGACCCTTGCCTTAGAGGCATTTCATCAAACATCCATTATTGACAAAGCTTATAGTGGTGGGAGACACAAGTTAGTTCTCTACACACTTCCCCTTACCATCACCAAAAGTCAAATAACACTTGCAAAGAGGGAAGAACAAGATGCAATGACTAGAAAATTGGCCTACCTAGGCCTCATTGTTATTTGTAATAAATGGAAGTACAATCATTTTGGGTGTCTTCCAACTATCAAACATGAAGAGAGAGAGTATTTTGAGTCAAGGAAGAACTCGATCGAGGAGAGGGAAGAGGTCTACATTGACCTGGCCTTTATACCATTTGAATGACCCCCATGCCTCAACTCCTATCCTAGGGTGGCAAAGATCGGACAAAGTTCCCAAATGGGCCAGTCCCTCAAAACATAGCTAAAGTATTTGGGATGGTAAAAAAGGGAGAAGGCTAATTTCTAGAGGTACAAGTAGGAAATCAAAAACCTAAATGCCCTTTATGGAGAAAAGCCAAATGATGAGAAATTTGATGAAGTTTATGAAACTGAGGCTAGATCTAATAATAGTAATCCTAAATCAGATCAGGAGACTAAACAAGAGAACGCACTAGTTTTTTCCCCTCTGCCTCAAGCATCCAATGTAGTAAAGGAGAAGGTAAAATGATCAAAACACAAAGAATCGTAGATCTCATCCTCTACCAACACTCTATCAAAGGGTAAGAAGTCTCAACGGTCCCAAAAGTGATCTACAATAGCTCCAAGGGCTCAGGGTTTGATGGGATCAGTCACCAAAGAGTCTAAATCAACTAGTTTATTCCATGCAAAGAGGAGAAGAGTCCAAGACTTAGGAAAAATAGGTGTATCAAATAGAGAAGAAGAAGAGGTGGACTTCGTTCTACCAGGATTTTCAGCCCAGATTTCCCAAGTAAGTATTGCGCCCGCCCTCCTTCCTTCTACTATATCTTTAGTTGCTACTACCCCCTCATCTGTGGAAAGAAATCCTCCATCCATGGGTTCTAATTTCCTCATCCTTAATACACCACCAGCTATATTTAACAATGAGCCCCATGAAGAAACCCCACTCATTGAATGTGCATCTTTCACTTTGGCTACAATTGACTCTTTGATTTCCTTTTCAAAGGAACCCATTATAAACACTAATGCACCCATTTTGTAGGCTTCATCACCCCTATCTACTTCCTAGTAAATTCCTCTTTTTCTTCCTACTTCCCCTTTCACCCCAATGGGTGTCCCTCCTCCTTAATCCATACATGGCATCCCGCCCTTTTCAAGGATAATAGTTCCTTTTGCCTCTCAACATCCTCACGCGGTCGAGATCTCTCCTTCTGTCACTCTCTTTAGTCTCCATAGAGCCTCAAGACTCATGTGTAAGTAACAAGTTAAACTCAATAAGTAAGAAAGCCGAAGTTGCAGAGAAAAGCTTTGGAAACTTGTTTCAATGAAGAGCATAGCACTCTATTAAGTGAAGCTATGAGGCCATGGACATCCAAGCTATGGGTATAAATTTAAGTGAAACTCTCCCACATGATAAGGTGGTCTTGGCCAAAACAACTTAGAAAGTGGTCTATACTAACTATGAGAAGTTGGACAAGAAATTGAAGAAGCACGAGGTAGAGTTGACAAATGTAAAGGCCATAATGGATAGGCTATAGGTAGAAATCAAAAGAAAGGATTTGGATATGACCTGCTTGAGGTAAATACAGGGTCAACAAGGTGAAGTAACTAAGTTTCTTGAAGGATCATAGAGTGAGAAGGATCTACTTCATGCCAAGGTAGAAATATTGAGATGTGAGATTGTAGTTGAGCATGAAACAACCGCAGAGCATCTCCTAAGGAAAAAGAAGCTAGAAGAAGAAGCAAACAGAAAGAACAATATATATAATGAGTTAAAAAAGGAGCTACAAGAGATGGATGAGAAAAAGGTGGATATGTTGAAGGAATTGGCTAGCATCTGATCTCAAGCCTCCGATGATCCTCAAAAGGTATAAGTAGAAACAGAAAAGGAGAAATGATAAAAGAAAGACATCTAGTCTATTTTGTAGACTCGCAATGAGGAGATTGGGAAGCTATTCTCTGAACTTACAAATTCTCTCTAGGAGACGAATCAATTGGAGGAAGACATGAGATTGAGGGAATCCTAATTTCAATAGGAATTGATCACAGCATAGGGATCCAAACTCCTCCTGGTGCTTAAAAAATTAGTATCTACTCATTAGGAAAGGATCATAGTTGCAGTAGTAGCCCTAAAGCCAATTTTGTGGTTTGTAACAGATGCATAGGAGTTAAACACAAAGGTTGGCCCCTAGCAGTTGATCAAATTCTGCACAAAACCACTCCTTGAGTTGAAGAATTGGGAGTATTGATTTCAAAATTGTATAAGGAAACTGAGGAAGTTCTAAAGAGTGACTAGATTTTTTACTAGAGAGTGGCTACAAGAAAAGAAAACGAATTTATCATTTGAAACTAGGTTGGGGTGAGAAGAAGAACTTGTCAAATAGTGTTGAATAAGGTCAGTGAGATAAAGGAAGAGTTCAAATATTTTCTCCAATTTGGATTACCCACCCTATTATCACCAGATGGAGGAGTGTTGATAGTAGAATATATCATAGAAGCAGTTAGGCTCAAGATCTAAGACTCCACAACACTCCAAAATTTAAGCTCATCACCCATAGTTGAAGAGATCAAGAAGGGAACTCTTCCCCTTTCCAGACATTACTATCACATTGGAGTTGTTTCATCAAGGTGGGGAGGAGTTTCTTTCAAAGAGATCCTTGATATTGATCACGCCTACAAGACATTGCACATCCTCATCCTATCTGCCGATGGAGATTGGGAGAACCAACATGTCGCTTTCCTCAAACTCTAAGGATTATTTGAGATTAGAGGTTCATGCCTTTGCAAGATAGGGCCCCCTATGAGTTGCTGTAAAATGTGGAGAATTTTTTTTCTTCAACATTTTGGTTTCTGACCCTTACTCCTTTTTCTCTTTATGATGGTACCATGCCTGAAGGACAAAGGTTACTCTTGCATAAAATTCCACAATGCACCACATGGTGGCTGCAACGATTTTCTATACCATTTTCCTTTCGGGCTAGAATTGGGACACGTTTCTACCTAGCAAGGATTTTCCATAAAGCTATTCTCACAAATTTTGGTAGATCCATAATAGTGGTTTTACAATTTTTTACTGGCGGACAAGGCGGACATTGAAATTGTGTGCAACGCGAAATCTTCCACTATTCGAGGGCACCCTATAACTTGTGAAAGCGTGATGAATTTGAAGATGGATTACAAACTAGAGTCTCATCAAATTTTTTGTCTGTAGATTCACAAAATATTTTTTCAAAATTTTTGGAATCAAATTGCGCTTTCTTTTTCCATCTCCCATGAAAATATATTTTTTCAAGAAAACAACATTTTTAAAAAGTGGCCCTTTTACCGATATAATGCATAACTTTTTCCATGAAGGATAAAATTATAATTTTTCAAATTTAGATTTGTAACTCTGATATCTAGTGCTTCCACTTGGTTAAGATAGTTTTATATTGAATATTTTTCCTTAATCAAGTTTCAAAGTCAAACAAATTACAATGAATTGGAACCAGTATAGCTTGTATAGCAGTAAGTTTTTGTATATGTCAAAATTTAATTTAATTACGCTTTGTTGGATCAAGGGACTTCAATATCTAGTTGCACTGCTGGCACTTTCAATTTTTTTTTTGATAATCTTCCTATTTTTCCACGTAGCGAAGAACAAAAGAAATTCATTTTCGATGAAAAACCTATGTTTTAATAAAACTTAAAACAAATACATAACAAAACCAAACATATTAAAATTATATTCAAATTGGATAGCTTGTTACGAGGGAATACCATAATCATTTGAAATAGGTTTTAAATGAATTCATTTGATTCCACAAAATGTAAAAATCAAAAAGTGATTTTTTTATCCCGACATTTTACACATTAGGTGTAAAGAGGCGCATTTATAGGTATGGTTTAAAACTAGAGGAGTTCTATCCAAGGGGGATTGGTCTAAGATGGTTTGATCAAACCCTCTTCAATTAGAATCCTTTAAATGAAAATTTTCAAGGCTTAAATCATTATATTTTCTAAAAGTATGTGATTTCAATAAAATTAAGTTCCTCTAGAATTATAAACCACTATTATGATGACAACATCAATTGTTCACCACGACTTGCCATCATCCATTTTTCAATCAGGTTATTTCTTCCATGGATATATCTCTTTTGGCTGGAGTTTGTCGGACAACATGGTGGAGTTCTTACTTTTGAGGGTGGACTTCTAGGATGGCATCATCATTCATCATGGTTGATCAAATTGTGTTTAAACAACCAATCTAGGATTTGATCTTCTAACAACATATCTTCACAGAGCTTCTATAAAATCTAGAGCCATAAATGAGGCAATTAAAAAACTTTATGAGCGAAGATTATTGTGATCTAATCAGGCTCTAGATTAGATTGCATTCTATCAAATTCAAACATCTAGCAGTTGTTCTTCTCTATTGGTTGTAGTGGTGGCTTCTTCTTCTCGCTATAAAAAGGCCTTTGCAATAGGGAATATATATATATACACTAGAGGAGATTATTGAGATAGATTTTAGGGAGAAACATTTTCTCAGGAGTAGGAAGATTTCTCAAAGCACTATTTACACTATTTGACATATTAGATTTGTGAAGACTATTAATTGGATTGGCATCCGACCTTTGTTTTCAGTTAATATATCATAAGAACTAGTTCTATTAAGAAGAAATCTTTGGAATTGTGCATTTTATGGCCTTTATCAAATTTATTTTATGCTGAGAGCAATGTGTTAAAGCCTTACGCAGATATTCTAGATTATTATTTTACATGTTAGATTTTATGTTTGATGTTATCTTTTAGAAATTGGATCATGCTAATCACAATATTTCATTTTTTGTAAAAGATATGCCATTTTCATATTCTATTGTAATAGTGGAAGGATTATGTGAATATCTAAATATTCTTGTTAATCTATAGGGTTTCTTATTCTTGTTAGACCTTAATGGATGCTTCCCATGGGGAGATTTGAATGACTACACTGTACTTTTTTCTATCCTTTGTCATTCATTCTCTTCCTAACAATGAATGGTCTATGGAATTTTGTGTCTATTTCATCAAGAGTAAGGAATTGTTAAAACTTGAAATGTTATAAAAGCTTTGGCATATTGCCATCTTTATGTTTTTCTTACATTTTATCTTTTCCCCTTTTCCTAAACATAATAAAAAGAACTCGCTTTCTTTAAAAATCCCAAAGGTCATTTAGTGAGGTGCATTTTGGTCTCTCACTCACTGAATTCTCCACAAGGTTGTTTAAAGAGGTGCAAGCTTTTATGATCAACAATATGTTTAATAATTAAATCTTATTTTATATTTTTTAAAAAACACAAGAATAATATTTTCCATTTTTTTTAAAGAAAGGAGATAAATTTAAATTTCCATCTTACTAACTAAATTGCTACTCTTTTATACATCAATTGATTATTAAAAATACCATGTTTAATTAATATTTTAGTCAATTACATAAATTTAATTATTTATTATTCTTGTGAAGATATATAAATTATAATTTCACAAAGTTTCACTTTGTGTGCATTGTAGGTCACAAATGTAAAGTTGAAAACTAAATGTAACTAGTCAAATAAACAAAAATTATGGGATTATAGATTCACTCTAGAGTACCCAAGATTCACTATATCATGTAGTGGAAACATGTTTTCTTGGACTCCATTATAAGAATCCATCCATAGGCTATTCAACACAATATTTATGTTAGCTTCAATTCTAAGAACAACTCTTTCAATTTTAATGGGAGTGGGAATTACTCAAATTGTAGGACTCCTAATTTATATATATATATAAAATTTGAAAGTAATATAAAGGAGTGATTAGAAAATAGATCATCTAGAAATTATAATCATTACATTAGTCATTGGCCTTTATAATAGGCTTTCATCTTTTAAATTTAATAACCATCTTTCCTCTAAGAACCTATCAATTAACTTCTCAGGACATTACAAATAAAATACTAATAGATAACCTAATGAAGGGTACTCCCCTTATAGACACTATCTCACAACCACAACATAGAACACAACCAATATGTATGAAGAAAACAAATAGATTTTATTATTACTAGAATGGAAAGAAAATTACAGTATTACATGGGATTGATTACAACATATCGGTCAATTTTGTAGATCAATACCTTCAATTTTCTCCACTATCTCCTAACTCACATACTATTTTGCCACCTTCTTGTTCCTTAATCTCTATCTATCTGTCTCTATATATCTATTCTTCTCCTTTAAGCCGGCTTAACTTATAGACATTTTTTCCCCCCATGTTGTCATAGTACTGCCACAGTCATCCAATGAACATCAAGATCTCACAGGCACTTACCTGATAATTAGTAACTTCAATTATATTAATTCACACCACGTAATCATCTTCCATCCATTGAATTCATGTTT